>WNGS01060814.1:0-13349 GCA_020271785.1 Procambarus virginalis
CCAAACCCCCTGCTTATGAATGAAAAACGGTTAACACATGACTCACAACTGATTTTGTTCGAACACTTCCGGAAAAAAGTTTCTCTGCGAAAATTTTGTTCGAACCACAGTGCAATAAATGCTTCACCCACATACTGTAACGAGGGGTGGGGAAATAGAATAACGAGTAAGTAGGAAGAAGTAGAAAAGGTAGAAGGGTAGAAGAAGAAATACTGCCACCCATCCATTCTAGACCATTACATACAAGACAAGGAATGGATCTTGTCTGTATCACAATATTCCAAAGATGTTATCAAGAGGTCATTATTAGTCTGTTCCATCTGCATCATGTACCCATAAAAACATGAAACCAGTAACCGCAGAGGCTTTCTCACCTCAACTCAAAACCTCTAGTGACCAAGTTAAAGGCCATTAAATATAATAATTCAATTTATTCACATGATAAGTATCATAATTTAAGCAATTCACTAAAATGTTTAAGATTAATATGCAAAGTGAGTCATCATCAAGAATTCGAGAACCCTACAACTTGACTGCCCCTGATCCTCACACAACACTTGTAACACGACCAGTCACCTTAAAGCTCAACTACCCAATTCTGCCTATAGCTGGATAGAGAGGGGGGGGGGGGTCTTAGTTGACAGAGACTGTCCCGCCCGCCGGATGACAGCCTCCCTGGCTAGGCTGTCCTGTGTTCTGCTCCGCTGGCTGTTCTTCTATCTTCTTTCTCTCCTATACTCCCTCAGTATGTATGTGGGAAACCTAGTACTACTTCCGCCCACAAGTAGATAGCCCGAGGCCGCCTACAATGCTACTCCTTAAACGTCGGCATGTTTGAGGCCAATTATCAGATTAGCAGAAGCAAGGTGAAAGTCTCATGGCTGACCTCAGGTCACTTGGTGTCATTAATGCTTAGAGGTGTGAGATTCAGGTCGACAAGCTGGCACCTCTCAATCCTTGTCTGTGACTCATGAACTATACGTATATATTAAATAAAACTAAACCAAACACCTTTACGGTGTTACTCTCCCCTTCTCCCCGAAATAAAGTTTTTGCAACACGCTAAAGCAAGCTAGCTGTGTGCGACAACTTTATCAACTAAAAAAAATACATCCTAGCTAAATACACATACATCATCCTACTCTAAAAATTAAGTATGTAGACAGACGTTCCATTGTCTCTGCTGGGCGACGTCACCTGCTTGGTGTTGTAGATAGTCCCTGTACCACATGTCTTCAACACAACTGCCTCCGTCGCTTCTTTCTCCGTCGTTAACGCACAACAACCCTTGGCCAACCAGGAAGCCGTTACTACTTATACTGCGCACAGGACCGTGGAATTCGGTTGTCCCAGCTGATCTGTAATTGGCCCTACGTCAGTCACCGAGAGACGTATATTGTTCCGAGACCTCCATATAGTTGGCACCGTAGAAATCTCATCCTACTTCTTTCCTCCCTGTTGCTCCAGCACGCCTCCTTCAGAGAGCCACTTCTGACAGCCAAATCAAGTCCGCACGACACAGGAGGAATCACTCACAGAGCAACATGCTTGCAGGAGGGGTGGCCAGTTAAGGCAAACGATCCTGTCTTGCAATTATGCTCCATGCAATGATGCTGACACCAGCAAGGGACACTAGGCATCGTGTCAGCTTGGTCTTATCTTCTCCTCTTCTTTCTTCCCTCTTCCTTCTTCTTTCTTCTCTCTTCTCTCTTCTTTCTTCTTTTTTTTCTCTCTTCTCTCTTCCTCCTCGCATGGGTCTTTGATAAGCGACCTGGGGTCCATTGGGGTCCGTCCGTCCTGGGTAGACCAATGTTGATGGGACAGACTGGAGTCGTTGTTGCTCCTCTTCCATCTTTACTGGGTTGTCTGGGGTCGTGTGCAGAACGACTGGAGTCCCTGGGGTCCGTCCGTCCTGGGGTCCGTCCGTCCTGGGGTCCGTCCGTCCTGGGGTCCACTGGGGTAGACCATAGTAACCGACCGAGAGGGCTGCATCTTGAGGTTCCCCCGGGGTGATAATGGTGGTTGTGGAGCCATGACATCCAGGTAGGGGGCAGGTTGTTGTGGTGGTGATAATGCCTGCGAGTGTGGTACAAAGCAGCCGTCTCTCTCTTCTGTATGGCGCGCCTCTCCTTTGGCTCCAACCTGGGAATGAACATAAAGGCAACAACCGTGTTCCAACATGTTGTGTGACCCTGTAGTTTGTATAGGGTTCACACAGTCCAATCATAACGCTCTCCTCCTGGCAACGACTACACTTAAATGTTAATAATCCACTTAACACTGAATGATATTGACTTGGTGGAACATAGAACAGAACAGAGTAAAGTTAGGGGAAGAGCGAATAAGGTCGTCACTACTAAAACTTGTCACTAAAAACAATGTCTACAATAACTATCAATACTAATAGAGACAAACACACTCCTAACTTAACTGTACCGTTCCTAATCTTAAGTACTTAAATAGCCGTTACTCCCACCCTTAACCTACAGCCACCTACGTGACCCACAGTGTTTCCCTCGCTTCTCCGCGGGTCAACAACTCCAAAGTTTTGCCACCCCCTGTGACCAGACTATCTAACGTCGAGTGTCCCCAACGTGAAATCTACTGATATACTAAGCCTTCCCTTAGCATGCTGTACAATTCCAGCACACCTCGGGTTATTGCGCTCAAATGGAGTAAAACAGTTGATCGCAATAATCTGAGCAGAACCACCACTTAAAAGTACTTAAGAACTACACCTGACACTCCCCAACTGACCTGGGGACCAGCGGAGGCTGGGTGTCCCCCTGGGACATGCGGGGTCACCTGTCACACTCAGCTGACTTCCAATACCACCAACCGCTAAGTTCCCAAATTGCCAGATATTATCACTAACATAAATCACTACACACGCAAGTTCTGGTGAACATTCCCTGAACATCACAAAACTCACAAAGTCACTAAAACACATCGCTAGAGAATCACTATCTCCTAACCTGAAAAAAACTAGCTAAATCGCGAATATTAAACACCTGTCAAGACCTCCTGATAGCGCCTGAGCGGCAAAAGACACGTGGAACTGAACATGTTAAATGAACACCATCTACCTTAAACATTGTTCAACACCGCTGCCAACATTGTAATAGGGGGTGGGGGAAATAGCTCTCTCTGTCCATTATTCCACCCCCAGTTACTATCGACGTCGGGGGAAACAACCGCTGCCACCATTGTAATGGGGGGTGGGGGGGGGAAATAGAATAACAAGTAAGTAGGAAGTGAGTAGGAGAAGTGGAAAAGGTAGAAGGTAAAAAAGAAATGCTGCCACCATCCATTCTAGACCATTACATACAAGACAAGGAATGGAACTTGTCTGTATCACAATATTCTCAAGATGTTATCAAGAGGTCATTATTAGTCTGTTTCATCTGCATCATGTACCCATAAAATCATGAAACCAGTAACCGCAGAGGCTTTCTCACCTCAACTCAAAAACTCTAGGAACAAAGTTAAAGACACTTTAAATAATAAATCAATTATATTTCACATGATAAGTATCATAATTTAAGCAATCAACTAAAATGTTCAAGATTAATATGCAAAGTGAGTCATCATCCAAGAATTCGAGAACCCTACATTGACTGCCCCTGATCCTCACACAACACTTGTAAACACGACAAGTCACCTTAATGCTCAACTCGCAAGTGTCCTGCCTATAGCTGGATAGAGAAGGGGGGGGGGGGGTCTGTATTGACAGAGACTGTCCCGCTCGCCGGCTGACAGCATCCCTGGCTAGTGTCCTGTGTTCTGCTCTGCTGGCTGTTCTTCTGTCTTCTTTCTCTCCTATACTCCCTCAGTATATATTGGGAAACCTAGTAGCTAACTCCGCCCACAAGTAATAGCCCGAGGCTCTCTACGAAGCCACTTCTTAAACGTCGGCATTTGGAAGGCCAATTATCAGATTAGCAGAAGCAAGGTGAAATTCTCATGGCTGACCTCAGGTCACTTGGTGGTCATTAACGCTTAGAGGTGTGAGATTCAAGTCGACAAGCTGGCGCCTCTCAATCCTTGTCTGTGACTCATGAACTATACGTATATATTAAATAAAACTAAACCAAACACCTTTACGGTGTTACACAACTACAAACACAAATAATCACCAACAGAACCTAAATACCTTACCTATCCTAACCAGTGCCAAAATATGTACAATATGGTAAAACATTATAATATTATTTTAATATGAGAAAATTTCCATTTTGAATGAATAGCATGTAAAGAATTATGGATGCTTCTGTGGGGTCGACCGCTGGATGTAATGGACTTGAGCCGAGGATGGGTTGGTAAATGCTTCCCCCACGTACTACTAATACAAATAATTGCCAACAGAACATATGCACCTAACCTAACCTAACCTATGCCTATATAGGCACAATATGCTAATTTATTATAATATTAATTTATATTTGAGAAAATTCCTGTTTTGAATGAACACCATGTTCAACTTTATGAATGCGTCTTTAGGGTTGACCGCTGGATGTAATGGACTTGAGTCGAGGACGGATTGTATTTAGTATAGCATGTGTTGCTCTTACGTGTAACAGATGGCACTGTTTCTTAAAAAAAGAATGTTTCTACCTGTCACAGGTGTGGCATCTATACATATACTTACCAAATGAATGGTATGGTAAACCACACACCTGAATTCCAACGCAATGTCACACAAAATAATTAAATCAAAATGAAAATAAATCAAAATCTATGAAAATTAAATTTATCAATGCAACTGGAAACTCTGAAATGGAATGGTAACATATTTAGTATTGCGTGTATTGCTATTATGTGCAACTGATAGTGCTGTTTTAAAAAAAAATATTTTTACCTGTCATAGGTGTGGCATCTATACAGTACTTATATAAAAACATGCACTGTTATGGGGGGTTTGTGGTTGCTTTGTGAGGGGTCAATAGTTAAGGTCAAGGAGTTCCTAAAATAGTGGGAGTTAGGTTAGGCCTGGCCACCAGGGAAGACAATTCCCAGCAAAAAATACTTGTCCTAAGTGAGTCTGCAGTCTAAAGGTGATTAACCTACTCCACTCCAAAAAGGGTAAAAGGATACTCATAGTATAACCTTACAATTATTTATTTACTCTCCTAATAACCCCCCATTTACAAAATACAACAAATTTCTTTACCAACTCTATCTTATGTTAACCCCTTGAATCCACATACGCAAGAGACAAGGATTACAGCCTGCAATCTAGTGGTAAAGACTACTTTCCTGAAAGGACAGACCACACACACCTTTATCACTGTAAACAAAAGCACGTGTGGTCGGTCACCTTAAACCACCCCAGAGTTAACGTTTGGGCTTAAACACTGGCTTAAGAAGACACCACTAAAACTCCTAGAACACGGTGGCACAAATACACAAGGATATAAATACTTAGTTTGGTAACTCAGGTTAAGGAGAGAGAAGAGAGGAGGAGGAGAAGGGGTAAGGAAACAAGCCAACAAGAGTGTCTTGTCAACCTCGAGACCAACAGAGAAGAGAGCGAATGTTGCAACCCGTCCTCGCAAATTTGTATAGTCAATATTGACTTATTAGTTACGTGCATAGGTGACATACTAAACATAATAGTTTCCCTTGAAAAGCTTCATAGAAAACACTGACCGTACCTAACCTACTTAGTATGGTAAAATAAGCATCTTATAGCTTCGTAATTACAATTGTTACTTAACCTATTATAGGTATAGGTTAGGTAATAATTGTAATTACGAAGCAATAAGATGCTTATCTTAACATACTAAGTAGGTTAGGTAAGGTTGGTGTTTTCTATGAAGCTTTTCAAGGGAAACTATTATGTTAAGTATGTCACCTATGCACATATTTAATAAGTCAATATTGACTATACGAATTTGCGAGGACGGGTTGAGTCAGTCCAGGGAACACTCTCATTGTCACTGCCTGGACGATACTTAACTGATCGTACAGTAACAATCATTACAAGTCTTCCCCAACATTCCTTTACTTGTTACTTTAACAATCCTAAGAATAGCTAAAATCTAGCTATAAATTATATTAATATTCAATTGCCACAGAGTCTGCCCGCTCTGTGAGCAACAAGGTTATTTATATGTCTGGCAGGGAAGACGGAAATATAAACACAGCAAGACTATAAGATTCTTTGAATGTAAATTATGTTATTAATTAAATATCCCTCTTACATAATCCAATCCTATCAATGAATATTCTAATATTTATTTAACTTAGAACTCACACAAAATCGCTCAGTCAGGGCCTTTCTCTATCAAAATACTTGAGTGACTGATCCCTGCATGAATATAAAAGAAATAAATTTGCACTCTGGCTTCCTGGCAGAGTGAATTAAGATTCCAGGGTCGTAACACACATATTCGAATGGAACAATGTGTCAAAATTTCAAAGCAATCTGTGAAGAACTTTTGGAGATTACAGCGTGTGTTGTTCTTACGTCCAACAGATAGCACTGTTAAAAAAAACATATTCTTCCTGTCACAGGTGAGGCATGTATATAGTAGGTATATAAAAACATGCACCTATTCGAATGCAACATTGTGTCAAAATTTCAAAGCAATTGGTAAAGAGGTTTCGAAGATTTACCTCAAATGAAAAACAGAGTTTTTCAAAAAGCATGATTTTTTCTCGTCAAATATGTGACATCTATATAGTATGTACATAAAAACCCGTTCGGATGCAAATGGAACGTTGTGTGTGAAAAATTCAAATCAATCGGTGATGACTAACTTTCAAGGAACATATAAAATCTCTTCTCACAACCAGACCATCACCTGAGGAATATTAACAAACAACACAAAAATCGTCGATATACAACGATAGCAAGAGGTTCGACATCAGCGAGGCACTACACCTCAAAAAGTCGACACCAGCAATCAACAGCCAATTAACGCATAACGGCATTCTACACACTTCAAGACACCATATGGGCCAATAAGCCCTCTGCAGTTAATTTCATTTTTATGTACCCACCTCACGCAATACCCACTTCACATCATAGCTCAGTCGATTAAGGCAGCGTCTGGGATGCTCTCGGACGCAGGTTCGAATCCTCGTCACGGCCCTTGTGGATTTGTTCATTTGATGCATCATGCAATTGTGATTTCTGTGTGTAATGAAGTAAGGGTGAAGAGGGAGAATGGCCTATTAACATAGCTCGAGTGCATGGGGGGAGTTGTGTAAAACCCTGGTTTGTGCCTCGGAGAGGCTGCAGGATCCAGTAAGTTCAGTAGAACTTTGGTTTCAACTCCTTTTGACCATGTCGTAGCTCAATCGATTAAGGTAGCGTCTGGGATGCTCTTAGACGATGGTTCGAATCCTCGTCACGGCCCTTGTGGATTTGTTCGACAGGGCTCTATCAAGGAACATATAATCTCTTCTCACAACCAGACCATCACCAGAGAAATCTTAACAAACAACACAGAAATCATCGATAAATACAGCGATAGCATGAGACTCAACATCAGCGAAGCACTACACCTCTAAAATTCAACACCAGCAATCAATAGCCAATTAATACACAACTATAGTCTACCCACTTCAAGACCCCGAACCAACAGAGAAGCAGCAAGAGAAAGTATGGTACATTATGCCTTCTGCAGTTACTTCCATTCTTATGTTCTAGCATAGTTCCGTCACCTCACCCAAAACTTTTGTCATATCCACTCACCCAAAACGAGTGTAAGTATGATGTATATTATGTGTATACTAGTCTTTGGAAATGTAAGAAGCAGTATGAAACGCATACAGGCAAAAGACCAAAAATAAAGAATGAATTCTGGAGAGTTAATTTTTCAATTACCCTCGACAGTGAAGAAAAATTAAAGAAATATTGAGAAGATTCGTGTTAGAATTATTAATCTTATCATTTCGGTCATATTCAACACAACAACATGTTTACAAGAATGACTGCTACCAAAATATACTAATATATATATATATATATATATATAATATATATATATATATATATATATATATATAATATATATATATATATATATATATAGATATATATATATATATGTCGTACCTAGTAGCCAGAACGCACTTGTCAGCCTACTATGCAAGGCCCGATTTGCCTAGTAGGCCAAGTTTTCATGAATTAATTGTTTTTCGACTACCTAACCTACCTAACCTAACCTAACCTAACCTATAAAGATAAGTTAGGTTAGGTTAGGTAGGGTGGTTAGGTTCGGTCATATATCTACGTAAATTTTACCTCCAATAAAAAAAATTACCTCATACATAATGAAATGGGTAGCTTTATCATTTCATAAGAAAAAAATTAGAGAAAATATATTAATTCATGAAAACTTGGCTTATTAGGCAAATCGGACCCTGCATAGTAGGCTGAGAAGTGCGTTCTGGCTACTAGGTACGACATATATATATATATATATATATATATATATATATATATATATATATATATATATATATATGAATAATTATTATTCATTCCATTCATAGACCATTCAGGCTTGTTCGCATAAATATATATATATATATATATATATATATATATATATATATATATATATATATATATATATATATATATATATATATATATATTTTTTTTTTTTTTTTTGTGAGGGTACCACCTCTGGTGCCAATGTGGGGACCCATAGCCTCGGAGAAGAAAATAAAACGTATTCAGAGGAGACCTTGTGGTTTCTCACTGAACACTAATATTTTCTTCTCCTACCACCCCCATTCTTTTGTATGTACACATATATATTTGCTTTATTTGAACTGTGTTACAAAAAAGGAGTTACATATAGGTTACAAAGATGGTTATCATAGGTTGTCGAGTTCCTCCAGCTCCTCAGATGGCGGGCAGGAACCCTGGATGCAGTGCGCATTTCCCCTCTGTATCGCCACGCTGAGGCGCTGGAAAAGAAAGCTGGCAGCTCTAGGGTCCCTTGTTGTTTCAATGAGCCTAGAACCCAGTTCCTTCAAAAAACTGGTAGCACTTTTACCCCAGGCGCCGAGTGTCTCAGAAGCAATGGGGACAAAATTGTAGTGGTGATCAAGTTCTCTATACTTACGGGATTTGGCTGCTTCCCTGTGGGTGGCAGCGCCACCTGGTTGTGCAACACTGAGGTCAATGTAGGTGTTAGCCAGGGTTGATACGCACGTGTAGTCCCATACCAACTGCTTGCCATTCTTCCAGGGGTTCACTGTGATACCATCCGGGCGACCAATAAGAGCATCAGAGTTACGGGGCGTTAGGTAACGAGGCTCTCTCTCGGCTGGGCATCCAGCTGTGGTGAGGCTCCTCTTGATGATGTCGTTAACTTCACTGTGCCTCGAGTGCCATCCTCCCGTGCTTTGGCAGAGTATATATATATATATATATATGTGTGTGTGTGTGTGTGTGTGTCTCATTGAATATGACCGCATATTCTGTATTTACTATCTTCTGATTTAGGGCTTCTATCCCTCTAACTATTTTCTTAGCATCAGGGCTTAGCTGAAATAGAAGTTCTCCAAAACTCATTTTCGTAATTTCAAGGTGAAGAAAAGAAGTGAATTACTATAGAATGTATTACACTTATTTATACAATTTGCACAACGTTTCGAACCTCCGTTTCGAACAAGATTACAAATTCTTGAAGCAATTCACATAAGAATAAAACAACCTACCACGAACACCCAAATCACGGAACTATTTACTCTACCCACCATAAGATTAAGGACAAGACCAGAACATAACGATACCAACACGGAAGACACTGTTCAACATAACAGGCCAATTAAAATTGATTAATCTTTGTATGTAGATAGGAGATGCCTCGTATGGGCCAATAGGCCTTCTGCAGTTACCTCTATTCTTATGTTCTTATGTTTCACCCCCCACTTATCAGTTATGTATCCCCCCCCCCAGGTTTTCACCTTTATTGTCTTGTCACCTGACCCAGTACCCAAGTACTGGGTCAGTACTTGTACCCAAGTCTTGCTTCAATTTCTTTATCAACAATGTTATGTAAAGGAATATATATATGGGAAGTTTTGGTTGTATGGGTGTATAAGATAGTGAATAAATACGCTAATAAGCTAAAGTTTAACAATATTATTTCACTGTGAATGATATACTTACTAATTACAATAATAATATTTTTCATTAATTATAATTATTATTATAATTTTTATTATAATATAATTAAAAAATAAACAGAATTGATAGTATTGAGCACAGTTGGGACAGTAACGCTGAGAAACACCAAGATTACATTAGATTTAACATAAAAAACATGTCGCCTGTGAAAGCCTATTAAATCTAATAAAGTCCTTAAAAGCGATACATTATCTTTGTTTAAGTCTACACTAATCTTTGTATTTATCCACATTAAACAAAATGCATTACCGTTAATAGCTAAATGATCTCTTATGCATTACACAGTCAAGTACTAATAATAGTGGTCATAACATCTAACAAAGAATAAAATATTATACAGATATTCATAAAGCTCCGTAATAATAATGCACTTCATATAACTATAATAAAGTTATAATACCCAGGGTTATTATACAATTCTTAGAAATTATTCAATTTCTTACCAGGAAATAAATACAAAATATTATCCAACCATAGGCACCACACTGGGTTTAAATAATCACACGTTTATACGTGTTCGTGTACACAGGTATCAACTTCATATTCCATTTGAATATCCCACAAAGTAATCCCTCAGTGTGTTGGAAATATTTAATAAAATTTGGCTTATATAAGTAATGGTAATATCTATAATTACTTGCATCTCTATAGACAAATGCCTCTGACAATATTCGTTGAGATATAAGTCTGGTCCCAACCACAAACTCAGACTTTGACAAAGCACTCAGGAGAATGCGAAAGACTGCAAATCTTTACATAAAAATCACAACTACATAACAGGAAGCAAGGACATGTCCTTGGCTGGACGGTGAACCAGAATACAAGCTGGATAAGTGTGGATTTTTCTCCAATGTTTGGCTAAATAATGGCTGGGAAACAGATGAGGAGATGTAACATGCTCGACAAATCTCCATTACTGATCACGATCAGGAAGTTGATACATGCGTCTCAGGTGATCGCAGTGTTGCTTCTTAGCTCAAATATACTCGTGAGACAGGAAATTAGTGGAGATAAGAGGGTCCCGGTAGTACAGTCGGGTTCGTTCTCGACTCATAATCAAAAATTCCGGGTTCGAATCCCTGGCGTCACAGAAATGGTTGGGAGTGTCGTCCACCGGCCTGGACGGACGCTCCTGAGATGTCTCCTCTCCTGGCTAGTGTTTACGTTGGTCGATTGCTTGTTGCCCTGCTTGTGGTGGTTTGCCACTGACAGGGTGTCGTTTGGATTTGCCATGGAGAGTTTTCGACCTCCATTGAAGAGGACATTGTCGGCTGGTCTGGCATTTACGGTGCTGGTGGACCATCAATTTGTTGGTGTCGCCCTGGTGGACGTGCTACATGTGCAGCTATCGGACTTAGTGGGCGTCCAGCTGCTTCAGGGCAACTGTGCTGTGGTCAAGTTCCACCATCAGGCAGCCTTTCAGGCGTTTCTCGAGCGGTGTAAGGGGCGTGTTTACCATCTCCCTGATACCGCTGGTTCTGTTAAAGTGGTGAATCTTAGTGTCGCCTTGACGTCTGTGGCGGTGCATGGTGCCCCCCTCGAACTTCGGGACGAACTTTTAACCTCCTGTTTTGAACGGTTTGGGACTGTGTTAAGTGTTCGTTGGAACAAGATCCTTGCCGGGCAGTGTGCTGGGATGCTTGACGGCTCCTGCACCCTGACGATGTCGCTGAAGTGTAGTGTCCCGTCGTCGATGTCCGTGTTGGATTACACCCTCCGCTGCCTGTATCGGGGGCAACCTCGCACTTGTTATAGGTGTGATCACGAGGGTCATTTGGCTGGAGCGTGCGACGTAGGAGCAACTGGTAGGGTGTATATTTTTCGTACGAAGGATTTTCCGCCCCTGTTGCGTTCGGACGGCTCTCAGGACGGAGTGGGTACTGTGCCTGAGGTGCCTGATTGCCTGTCTGCTGCTCCACCTGTTGAGGCGAGTTCCACGGCCTGTGCGATACGCTGGGTAACTGCTGTGGCCCCAGGGGTTGTTGAGCCGGTGTGTGTGTTGGTGTCTGGCCGTCGCCTGTGCTGAGTGTAGTGGAAGATGTCAAAGTGGAGGTTCATGTTCCGCCCCCGCCTGTGGACGTGGTCCCATCTCCCGGGGACCCGAGTTCAGCTATTTTGGAGGGGGTGCTTCGGCAGGGGGAGGTGCCTGCAGTGCCTGTGTGTGTCGGCGACTGTAGTTCTGATGCTTTCATTCCTTTGCAGAAACGTGCGCGCCGGTTTTCTGAGGCTCTTTTCCTGGATGATGTGGTCAGTGCGGGCGATTTGGCCTCTGTGGACTCTTTGGATGGTGTGGATGTGGACCGTGTGGATGTGACGATACTGGCCGTGCCTGCAGTGGGGCCTGGTGGGAGTGGTGTGGTGCAGCCTGTCTCGAAGCATTCGTGGCGGGCTCGGAGTGTGTCTCCCCTTCGTGATGTGGCTTGGAAGGAGGTGGGGGAGCATGGTGCTCTGGCATCCCCCGCCGTAGATGACGGGGCTGTGAGGGGCTCCGAGTTGCTTCCTGTGCTCCCCCCCCCCCCCTGTGCCTCATGCTGTAGGATCCCCACAGTGGAAGGTTGTCCCTGACGATCGGGACCTTGTCATGGTGCTGAGGAAAGATGTTTGCCGGGGGGCCTCGGCTCCTGTGCCCAGTGGAAGGGTCGATGCCGCACCTGCGACCCCTGCGGTACCCCCTCCTTCGTTGCCCCGGTGTGGGGGAAGCCTTGTCCCGGCTGCCAGGGTCGTGACCTGTGAAGGTTCGGTGTTGGACCCTTATCGGGATGCCCGGGTGCTTCCGATCCCGTGGTGCTCTTCCATTATATGGATGCCGTGGGTGAAGGAGTTTGTTTATAGGGTGCTGGATAGGATGTCTTAGCCGAAGGCACAGCCTGGTGGCTGGGTGTCCTTTGGCAAGTGAATGATTTGGAAGCATACTGCTTGCGCTTTCCGATATACAAGTTCCCGGAAAAATATTAGTAGATGTCTTGCTACGCCATGGATCAGCTGACGCCATGAACTCGATATCCCACACTACGGTGCGGCAAGTCTCCCTATACCATCCACCTCTGTTTCAGTCGCCGCTCCTCTATCTACGGCACGACGCAACTAGCACTTTTGACTTCTTCTCCTCACCGTCAAAGCGTCTCCAAACATCTGTCCTGGTGCAGTCATCGAGGGGAAACCCTTCATGCCAACTGCACCTACTCTCAAGAAG
>WNGS01060820.1:0-12733 GCA_020271785.1 Procambarus virginalis
ATATATATATATATATATATATATATATAATATATATATATATATATATATATATATATATATATATATATATATATATATATATATGCAACAATGATCACAAAAACACTGATCCAAGTATGCAGAATACCACATGTGAAAAATAGAAAATGCTTAACGCGTTTTCGGCTAATTCGCCTTCATCAGAGCAAAGTAGAATGAAGATAAGAAAACATGCTGATCAGACCTTTATATCCGCCTGGCAGATCACCTGACCACCAAAAAATAAGTAGAGAAAGGAATTATAAGAAGAAGGTAACTGCAGAAGGCCTATTGGCCCATACGAGGCAGCTCCTATTCATATCTCCAAGTGTCATACGTGTTAAATGATTGATATATTGTTTTGATGTGCTATATTGAGGCTTAAATAGGATCCAACTTGTACATACCGGGCTCACATTAAGGCTGTTGTTACAATGTTTGATCAGAGCAGACTCGATCACGTTTCGTTCAACAAAATCATTACTTTTAAAATACATTTTGCCCCTGTGAAGTCGATAGAATGATTACATAAACTGGAATGTAAATACAATGCACTGGATTGTGGGCTGTACGAATAGCATATGAATGTTGTTTTTAAACGTGAGGAAAGAGATTTACCTGTCTGGCCGATGTAAACACATGCACACTCATTAAAAAGGATGGAATACCACAACCTGTTACAGACGAGGGCGAGTTCTTAATTAACATGGACTATAGGCCAATAGGCCCTCTGCAGTTACTTCCATCCTTCCCTTTAGCTTATACCCCGTTCTGGCTTGTGTTGAAAACTTGTTTTCACATCCTCATCCAAATATATATATATATATATATATATATATATATATATATATATATATATATATATATATATATATATATATGTTTGTGAGCGTACCACCTCTGGTGCCAATGTGGGGACCATAGCCTCGGAGAAGAAATAAAACGTATTCAGAGGAGACCTTGTGGTTTCTCACTGAACACTAATATTTTCTTCTCCTACCACCCCCCATTCTTTTGTATGTACACATATATATTTGCTTTATTTGAACTGTGTTACAAAAAGGAGTTACATATAGGTTACAAAGATGGTTATCATAGGTTGTCGAGTTCCTCCAGCTCCTCAGATGGCGGGCAGGAACCCTGGATGCAGTGCGCATTTCCCCTCTGTATCGCCACGCTGAGGCGCTGGAAAAGAAAGCTGGCAGCTCTAGGTCCCTTGTTTTTTCAATGAGCCTAGAACCCATTCCTTCAAAACTGGTAGCACTTTTAGCACTTACCCCAGGCGCCGAGTGTCTCAGAAGCAATGGGGACAAAATTGTAGTGGTGATCAAGTTCTCTATACTTACGGGATTTGGCTGCTTCCCTGTGGGTGGCAGCGCCACCTGGTTGTGCAACACTGAGTCAATGTAGTGTTAGCCAGGGTTGATACGCACGTGTAGTCCCATACCAACTGCTTGCCATTCTATAATCTTGCCATATACTATATATATATATATATATATATATATATATATATATATATATATATATATATATATATATATATATATATATATATAGATATATATATATATATATATATATATATATATTATTAAATATGACCGAAAAAGTAAGATTAATAATTCTAACACGAATTTTCTCTATATTTCTTATGTTTCTTTTCACTGTCGATGGTAACTGAAAAATCAGTTCTCTAAAATTCATTTTTATTTCTAGTCTGACGCGACACTTGAACGCGTTTCGTAATAACTTATTACATTTTCAAAGACTTTAGTTTACACACACACACACACAACTATAACCTGCAAACAGATTTCTTACTATGCTATAATTCAAACTGCTTTTCATTTTATATACCTGCATTTGGGTGAGGTGATATGTTACAACAGTTTTGGATGAGGTGAAAACAAAACTTTCAACACAGGATAGAACACGAAATATGGGGTAATATTTTGGGTAAAGTTAAAGGGGAAGAATGGAAGTAACTGCAGAGGGCCTATTGGCCCATATTTCTTGATGCTTCTATATTGGTGCGGAGTCTTGAAGTGGGTAGAATATAATTGCATTAATTGGCTGTTGATTGCTGGTGTTGACTTCTTAATGTGTAGAGCCTCGCAGATATCAAGCCGCCTGCTATCGCTGTATCTATCGATGATTTCCGTGTTTTTTGTTCGGACTTGTCTAGTGATGGTTTGGTTGTGGGAAGAGATTATATGTTCCTTAATGGAGCCCTGTTGCTTATGCATCGTTAATCGCCTGGAAAGAGATGTTGTTGTCTTGCCTATATACTGAGTTCTTTGAGGCTTACAGTCCCCAAGTGGGCATTTGAAGGCATAGACGACATTGGTCTCTTTCAAAGCGTTCTGCTTTGTGTCTGGAGAGTTTCTCATGAGTAGGTTGGCAGTTTTCTTGGTTTTATAGTAAATCGTCAATTGTATCTTCTGATTTTTGTCTGTAGGGATAACGTTTCTATTAACAATATCTTTCAGGACCCTTTCCTCCTTTTTATGAGCTGTGGAAAAGAAGTTCATATCGACTAAGACCATCGAACAAAAAGTCTTAGTCGATATGAACTTGAAACCGGCCATATACTGCAGGTATGTTGACGACATTTTTACACAGGTACCTGATGTCAGACATCTGCCCAAAAGTCCAATTTGGATAGTCGTTCCTGTGAGGCTTTGGGCACCCCCAGCTCCACTGGTTCCTCCTCTCAACTGTGAAGGAAAGAAAGCTCTGCTTCTGGCACTTCACTGATGCCAGTAACACCCAGAGAGTCACTGGTGAGGCCTCACATCAACCATACGTGCACCAACCATACCAGATTGAAGAAATGCCATTTATTTATTTATATAAAAGTAGGTACATTGGGTATATAAGAATACATAGCAATGATGTTTTTACATTCTTGTAAAGCCTTGTAAATTAGAACAGAAAGTCACTCAAGAGATAAAGAACACTCCAAAATATTTCTTCAAGTATGTGAAATCGTAATAAAAAATCAACTCCAGTATTGGACCTATTATTATAAACGAAGGTTCATACACAGTGGACGACAAGGAAATTAGTGTAACCCTAAAAAATCCGTACGAGGGCATGATTAGCACTCCTCACCAATACTAATTTAATTCCCAGCGAGTAATCACACTAACAACCTATGTGATTGGTAGTCCAATGCACACGCCCCAGACAATCAGGCCACAGCATGGAAAAGGATTGCAACCTGAAGTTCTGCTGAACACACGAGGGTTTCCTGAGGCTTCTACTGAAGCTGGACCAGGATTTTCACACAATCCCTCATGCACTCTAGGGAGATTTTCACACAATCCCTCATGCACTCTAGGGAGATTTTCACACAATCCCCATGCACTCTAGGGAGATTTTCACACAATCCCCCCCATGCACTCTGGGGGATTTTCACACAATTCCCCATGCACTCTAGGGAGATTTTCACACAATCCCCCATGCACTCTGGGAGATTTTCACACAATCCCCCCCATGCACTCTGGGGGATTTTCACACAATTCCCCATGCACTCTAGGGAGATTTTCACACAGTCCCCCATGCACTCTCGCTGTCATCTAGAACTATTCTACCTCTGATGCTCCTCTTTTAATAGACAGAGTAATGATACTAACATGTGATTACCCCCCCCATGCACTTTATCAGATTGGTATTGATTGGGGGGATTGTGTGAAAATCCTGGTCCAGCTTCAGTAGAAGCCTCAGGAAACCCTCGTGTGTTCAACAGAACTCCAGATTGCAGTCCTTTTTCATGTCGTTGACTGATTGTCTGGGGTGTGTGCATGGGAATACCCACCACATATGTTCGAATCCTCATCACGGCTCCTAAGGATTTTCTCACTAATTTAATTATTCCCATCCTGCTTTGTATCTATATGTATTCGAGATATAGTGATGGGCTTTAATTACTCTCTGTTCACTTCCACACCTGCAGAGGTAGAAAAGAAACTCCTAAGTCAAAAAATAGAACATTCAATACAAATAAATGACGATGGCAAATATTGATATTAACTGATGCTGGACCAACAACCCCTCAGTGTACTCTTCTTGAACTCTCCTCAACACTCCCGTTACACCATGTCACAAACATGTTGTTAATTGTCTTATATCACACGTGACTGTCTCCTCTGTAACTGAGGTGAACCTTTGGTCAAAACTGTACATATATCTAATGTGCTCATTTATTTATTTATTTATTTTGATTTATTTATTTATATACAAGAAGGTACATTGGGTTTGTGAGGATACATAGCACGGTATTTACAATCTTGTTAAGCCACTAGTAAGCGCAGCATTTCATGTGTTCAATATCTTCACCACATGACCCTCACCTCCTGGCTAAAACTGTACACATACAACTAATGTGCTCATGTGTTCAATATCTTCACCACATAACCCTCACCTCCTGGCTAAAACTGTACACATACAACTAATGTGCTCATGTGCTCAATATCTTCACCACATGACCCTCACCTCCTGGCTAAAACTGTACACATACAACTAATGTGTCATGTGCTCAATATCTTCACCACATGACCCTCACCTCCTGGCTAAAACTGTACACATACAACTAATGTGCTCATGTGTTCAATATCTTCACCACATAACCTTCACTTCCTGGGCAAAAATAGTTACCAATAAATCAACATATTGTCAAACACTCTACATAATGGACAACAATAAATGGGTACACTAACTTGTACATATATGTCTAATATTGGTAAGTCCCTTGACGATTGTTCATCAATAACATTCCCTGAGGTAATTAAGATCAGCCATTCTCGACACCAAGACAAAAGAATATTACATGCATGGAAAGGTATGAGCAGTTGGTCATAGGAGACACTGCTAACGACCCGTTGTTGAGTGCCTTAAACACTCCACTGGGATGTTGGGGTAATGTTTACACTGATGCATCTGGCAGCGTGGCGCCTCCCTTGCTGGCTGAGACCCAGTAACAGTCTGGGCTTCACACTGTCCTCCAAATATATCAACCCAGCCTCTTGTTTACACACTGCTTTTGTAACTATGTGCACCTGTGTACTGCTGTGGGAGTGGACGGGGGTAGAGGGGAAAGACCCGGATTAAAAAAGGTGAAACATATAAGAGTCAATATCTTCACTAATTTATAATCACATCTCCACCATTCTAGTTCTCTTCACACAATAGGACTTTGCACTTGCAGAGTTCAGTACGGTCATCCCGAGCAATTGGTGTTTGCCAGAGATGAATTTATAATAATCTGACCCAATTAACACTCCTATGTCTTTGATATGGTCTGATTTGTTTTATGGGTGAGCTAATTTGACTCCTGCTGTTTTAAATGTTTAATTGTGATCCCTAGACCTGGCACATGTAGGTCAGATGGGATTGTCAGACTATAGAGTCTGACTATAGAGAATACAGCTGGTCTGAGGTAACCACCCAAGGGAATGTAGGATTTGACTACGTTGTAGGGTTTAGGTCCACTATTGGATAAAAACCTAAGTATATTCAGGGTGGCCTGCATCACTGGTTTGAATTTCATTTGTTCTGCCACCCTCCGTGTGACAAAAGTTTTCTTGAAACCCTCATAAAACAGCCCCTGACTAGTAGTTTCCTTTTCCCCTGAGGCAGAGTTAACATGGCTGTTGGTAGGGTTGCAGCAGTGTTGGCTTGTGTCAACATAGCCCCTGTACTGCCTTCCACTTGACAGTAGTTGACTGCTGCAGTAGTTTAGGGTTTAACGCCGGGTGACGATGGAGTTGGTCTCCTACCGTCACCCTTCACATTCCTGGCCGTTGTTGACGTGAGGAGGCTTGGTGGGCAGCAGCCGGGGTGTGATGCTCCATGGGACAGTCCTCTACCGTCTTCACTAATCATGCTGGATGCTATTTCCTCTTCCTTATGTTTCGTTTAGCCTTCCCCCTCTTCTTCTTTCTAATTGTCATTTCCTGTCGATCTTTTGCATGCTTCATTATTCTTTCGAACATCTTCAGTTTTGACGCCCGGATGTTAGGGGAGGCACACATTCACCCGTAGAACTGTGGCACCCGACGTTGTGAGGGAGGGGACGCTTTTATTGTCAATCCTCACCTTAGTTGCTGAACCCGATTTCGACGGACTGACGGTTCTTAAGGTGATGATTGCTGGGAGTATACTCATGATGCACCCCTGGGACGGGGGGGGGCATCTTGCCGGGTGTTCTATCTTCTAATTGTGGCTCCATGGTGGGTATGGGGGCTTATTCGTAAATTAAATTATTACCTGCTCATTCCTATGCCACTGAATGATCCTCTTATAACTTCCCCAGGCTCGTGGGGTGGGCGACCAAGCCCCCGAGGCGGACTGTGTTGGAAGATTGGGCTCTTTAGCCCCCGCTACGTTGGGCCCATACCAAGCTACTCCTTTGACCCTATCGACTAACCCCCTCTGATCCCCTCCACCTCTGTGGTAGGGTTGAGCTCCACGACCCCAGGGATGACCACCTCATCACCTTTTACCCCCCCCCCACTCTTACTAGGGGTGCTTCTTTACAACCCCCCCCCCCCCCCCACACACACACACACATCTGCACTTTGAATGATTCCTGCCAGTGCTAATATGTTCCACGCCTTGTTTGGCCCTGCTACGTGGACAAAATACTTTGATCTCAACCATCTGGATTCTACACGGCCTAATGATTTCTTCCTCCGTAAACGCCTCGTCGATTCAGTGGATACCTCTGTTTCTTTTAACCCCACGCGTACTGGTTCATGTGTCATTGCTGCTCCTTCTCAGGAAACAGCTGCCCACTTAGCCATATTGTCCAACATTGGGGAGACCCCTGTTAGGATCTCCAAAAATGCCCGGTTAAATGTCAGTATTGGCACTGTTATCCGCCCGCACTATGTTGCGGCTGGTGTTAGGGGCCTGAAAGACTGCCACGAGGATATTAAACATATCCTTGCAGCCCAAGGTCATTCTGTCCTCCAGGTTGATAAGTTCACCCAACCCTTTTGTGGTAGTCATCAGCCTCTTTGCATTGTGAAGATCACTTTTGATAGTAGGACCCTTCCGCTTTCTATAATTGTTGCTGATGCCAGATGCTCCGTTCAGGAGTACATTCCCTCTTCTAGACTTTGCAATAGGTTATCTTGAGATTATTTTGAGATGATTTCGGGGCTTAGCGTACCTGGGAGCTAGACAGCTGCTACGGGCTGCTTCCTGGGAGTGTGTAACAAAAAGGAGACCTGGTCGAGGGCCAAGCTGCAGGGATCCTAAGCCTCGAAATCGTTTCAAGATAACCTCGAGGAACCTCAAGATTAGATGGTGCCCTTAAATTCACATGTGCAGTGTCAAAAGGCTCAGATGACATTCATTATGAGATACTGCATCATCTCTCTCCAAGCACGTTTCAGTATTTACTGAGTCTGTATAACCATATCTGGGAGTCGTCGTCAGTCCCTGAGGACTGGCTCGAGGCAGTTGTTCTTCCTATTCGGAAACCAAGCTCTCTAAGGACATCACCTAAGGACTTCTGACCCATTGCCCTCACAAGTTGCATCTGCAAACTCTTTAAACGTGTGGTCAATGTTCGTCTGATGTGGTTCTTGGAACACTATCACCAGCTCTCCACTTCTCAATTTGGCTTTTGCAAGTGCTGCAGCTTGACTGATGTCTTGGTGAACTTGGAGGTCCATATCCGTACTGCTTTTACTACGAAGACCTCTGTTGTTGTTGTCCTTTTTGACCTGGAAAAGGCATACGACACCACCTGGCGATACCATAGTCTGTCACAACTCCGTTCTTTTAGCCTTCGTGGTAATCTCCCTCTCTTCCTCTGAAGCGTTCTCTCTAGTCGTTCCTTTAGAGTGAAGTTTGGTACCACTCTCTGTGCCTCTTTTCGGCAGTACGATGGTGTGCCCCAAGGTAATGTTCTGAGCACTACTCTTTCTGGTTGCCCTCAATGGTCGTCTTTCCTCCCTCCCCTCTGGCATCTTCTCAGCACTCTATGTTGATGATCTTACCCTCTGCTGTCGAGGTGATGACTCGCCTTTCCTTCAACGACGGTTTTAACTTATGATTGATGCCGTGTCGTCTTGGGCCACCAATCATGGCTTCAAGTTCTTTACAACTAAAACTTGTGCTATGACTTTTACTTAGAAGCAGGTCGTTCTTCACCCCTCTTTGTCGCTTTATGGTCATCCCCTTGTGTACAAAGATTCTGCTAATTTTTTGAGGTTAATCTTTGATACTTGTTTGTCTTGGTCGCCCTATATCTCTTACCTCCGAGTTGAACGCTCTAAGGCCCCTAACTGATATAAGGTTAGTCTCCAAGTAAATAAATAAATAAATAAATATGTTTATTCAGGAAAGGTACATACATAAAGTGATTTTACATAAATAATAAATAAATAAATAAATATAAATATGTTTATTCAGGAAAGGTACGTACATAGAGAGATTTTACATAAGTTGATCGATTTATAGATAGAGCTAGTACATACAATGCCTAAAGCCACTATTACGCAATGCGTTTCGGGCAAGAAAACATTAATATCTAAAACTTAATGCTAATTGAACAAAAAGAATAAAATGTTTTGAGGACAGATACAAATAAAGGTACAAAAAAAAGGGGGGAACATGACTGAAAAGCAGCACAAATACAATATGTAGACAAACAGCGTTGAATAAGAAAAAAAAAAAATAAAAAAAAAAATAAGACATGGGTTGACAATAGAGGGGTAAGGTAGGTTACAGGGAGTTTAACAGGTAGTGTTTAGTTTTAATCTTAAACTGGTTGAGAGAGGTACAGTCTTTAACATGGTTGGGAAGGTCATTCCACATTCTGGGTCCCTTGATTTGTAGAGCATTTCTAGTTTGGTTAAGTCGTACTCTTGGAATATCAAAACTGTATTTATTTCTGGTGTGGTGCTCATGGGTTCTGTTACAGCTTTCAATGAAGCTTTTGAGGTCAGGATTGGCATTACAGTTCAGCGTTTTATATATGTATAATACACATGAGAGAATGTGCAGTGACTTAATATCTAACATATTGAGAGATTTGAGTAGGGGTACCGAGTGATGTCTGGGGCCAGAGTTGGATATTGTCCTAATAGCAGCTTTGTGTTGAGTAATTAGAGGACGTAAATGATTTTGGGTAGTAGAACCCCAAGCACAAATACCATAGTTGAGATATGGATAGATGAGGGAGTAATAGAGAGTCACCAGGGCAGGGCGGGGTACATAATATCTGATCTTGGAAAGAATGCCAACAGTTTTTGAAACTTTTTTTGATATATTTAGAATGTGTCCCTGGAAATTAAGCTTGTGATCAATGAGAACGCCAAGGAATTTGCCATCTAATTTGTTACAAATTTGGGTATTGTTAATCTTGAGATTTATTTGGTTAGAGGATTTATTGCCAAACAGAATATAGAAAGTTTTGTCAATGTTAAGGGTGAGTTTGTTGGCAGTTAGCCAAAGATGGACTTTATTAAGCTCGGTATTTACTGTGGCATTTAGAGCAAGGGGGTCAGGACTGGAGTAAATGAAGGTTGTGTCGTCAGCAAATAGAATTGATCTAAGGTGTTGGGAGGCATTTGGAAGGTCATTAATGTAGATGAGAAAGAGGAGAGGGCCAAGTATACTGCCCTGAGGAACACCAATGTTGATGGGTAGGGTAGGAGAAATTGAATTGTTCACAGAAACATACTGGAGTCTATCAGTAAGGTAAGATTTGAGGTATTGCAGGGAGAGTCCTCTGACTCCATAATGATGTAATTTAAGAAGAAGGTTTTGGTGGTTCACAGTGTCAAAAGCCTTACGCAGGTCGACAAATAACCCAACAGGGAACTCATTTTTATCAAGAGCTGTATGAATTAAGTTAATCATACTGATCAGTGCATCGTTAGTGCTTTTTTTTAGGTCTGAAGCCATATTGGCAAGAGCTAAGTATATTGTGCTTGGCTAGATAAGAGTAGAGCTGCTTGTAGATTAGTTTTTCAAAATTTTTGATAAGTTAGGCAGGATTGAAATAGGTCTGTAGTTGTTAACATCTGTGGGATCACCACATTTGTGGACAGGGGTTACTCTCGCTTTTTTTTAGAATATCTGGAAAGTTTGGAGTTCAAGTGACTTGTTGAAGAGCAAAGCAATTGCAGGGCTAAGGATCTGGAGGCTTTTTTGTAAATTAATGTCGGAATCTCCTCAAGGGCACTAGACTTGGTTTTAAGGAAAAGGATTATCTCATTGACATCAGTGGAATTAGTAGGCTTTAGGTACAGAGACTGTGGATAGTTACCTGTAAGGTAGTCCTTAACCTCAGTACTGGAAGAAGGAATATCATTTGCAAGGGATGACCCAATGGAAGAGAAGAACCTATTGAACTCAATAGCAGAATCAGATGCTGAAAGCTGACCATCGTTATTTGACAGGAGTGTTGGTTTGTTATTTAAATCTTCTTTGATCCCAAGATTTGTGAAATTGTGCTCCAAGTTTTTTTAATGTTGCTCTTTATTTGGGTAAATTTATCTTCGTAGTATTTAGTTTTGGCTCGTCTAATTATCTTAGATAGCAGTAAAGAGTAATTCTTTGAGAATTCTTTAGAGACGGTTCCTAGCCTATACTTCTTCTCAAGGTCATGTTTTTTATTAATGGATTTAAGTATTCCCTTTGTAAGCCAGGGATTGTTAAGCCTTTGGTAGTGACTTGTTTTGTAAGCATAGGACAGTGGGTGTTATAAAGGCTTAGAGTTTTTTGAAGAAAAGATTGTACTGCTAGGTTGATGTCCCATATGTTACCTAACTCTGATTCCCAGTTGACATTATCAGCAGCAGTTATAAAATTGCCTATAGCAGATTCATTGTGCAGCCTAAAACTTATCTCCCTTGACTCTAGAGGTGGTTTGTTAATGGTAGTTAAGAGAAATGTGGGGTAATGGTCTGTAGTACTGTCGGTGATTATACCTGAAGTAAGCGGAGAGGTTATGTTGGTCCAGATGTGATCTAGAGTCGTGGCTGTACTATCAGTGATTCTGGTAGGTCTAGTGATTAAGGGTATGAGGAAGCAGGAATTCATACAGTTGAGGAAGCTAACAGTAGTAGGGTGCTCAGGCTCGCAGAGGTCAATATTAAAGTCCCCTGCGATAATTAGATGGTTTTTGTTAAGTCTGTTATCGAGTATTAGATTTCTAAGGTTTGAATTGAATTCGGGCACATCAGTGTTAGGAATCCTATAGACTGCTCCCACAGACAGGATAGACTCGGTACCCTTTACTCTGAAACTGGCGAAGATATACTCCCCACAGCAGTCTCTAGTTCTAATTACTTTTAAGCATGTTAGTTCATGATGGTAGTAAAGAGCAGTACCACCACCTCTCTGAGTTTGACGACAGTTGTGAATTGCCAAGTAGTTAGGCATGTTAAAGAGTTGAGTAGTATCCTCTTTCAACCATGTTTCAGTAAGTACAATAAAAGTGAATTTGTTGTCAATAGTTTCAATTAAGGCACTAACATCATCGAAGTGTTTACCTAGGGATCTAACATTTAAGTTGATTACAGAGATATTGTGATTATGTGATAATACATTGTTTACATCATTTGCTGTAAAATATCTGCAGTTCAGATCATTAAAGTGATGATTGTCATAGATAGTGGATAAGAGGTTTAGTTCTGGGTCTAAACTTGTCTGCATAAGAAGGCTGGTTATTAACCAGAAATTGTGACGGTAACGAGTTGGAAAGGGTGGTCGGCAGTCTTCCAACTAGCAGTTGGCAGTGCTGGGCCACATAATATATAAAAAAAGAAAAGGAAAAAAAGAGAAAAAAAAGAATGACTGCGTGATTTGGTAATCTGTGGTAAGGTTGTAAAGACGAAAAGCGATAATAAAAAATATGGATTTTAATAACAATAAGAAAACACAAATTGAAATAAATGCAAAATCTTGGCTTACTGACAAAAACAATAAACAATATAAACATGAAAATAGATTACGTTAATGGGGAGGAGAATTGATATACAAAAGTAAGTAAAATATGAATGCTGGAATATATGCACTAACTATGAACCTCTACTTGACCACACAGAGTGAGTCACTTAGGAGTTCACAGCTTGCGAGCACACAATATTCTGGCTGGCAGAAACGCAAGGGACTCCAACAATAACTGGTGAGGTCTTGTGATTGGCGGAGAGCCGGAGTGGAGTGTTGGTTGGCGGCCAATGAGGAAGCTGGATGGTCGCAGGCGCTAGTTAGGCCGTTGCAGGGTTCGGCGCGTCGACCAGGTGCAGCAGTGGGGGGGAAGGAGGGAGTTGCTGGTACGTGTGGCGAGCTTATAATACGTTTAGCCACTACAAAACGTATCTTTTATGTTGATGAGGACAGGAGTGATTCGCAGAAATGGCAGGCTAAATCTCTGATAAGAGATTATCGTCACAACTCTCCCCCGAAGCCTGCCGTTTCGGGTGAATCACGTCCACTGGAGATAGAGTGGGAGGTGGAGCTGCCTCTACCTCATGCACTCTGGAGAGGGCATCAGCGATGATGTTATCAGGCCCCTTGATGTAGCAGATCTTTAAGTTGAAGCCTTGAAGATATAAAGCCCATCGCAGCAGACGTTGGTTATTAAATTGGCTTGATGTAAAAATCTCAGAGGGTTGTGGTCCGAATAGATGGTAGTGGACCTAGCACGTGCAGATATGGTGCAAAGTGTTGTAAGCTCAGGACG
>WNGS01060824.1:0-14698 GCA_020271785.1 Procambarus virginalis
GTCTCATGTGATTCCTAGGGGCACCAGATTGAAGATGCCCCGTTCAAACTCTCTACTCACATTGCTCCATTCGGAACAGTGTGTAAGGGCTCGACGAATATAAGCACTGAGAACACTGGTTTTGTATCTTTGGGGCACTCACTCTTACCGTTCAGGCATAATCCTATGTTGGTAAGTTTTGTATATACGCTGGTGCTTAAAGAGGTTCTTGTTTTTGTTATTAGTATATCTAAGAACGGCAGACTGTTATTTTCACTATTTTCATGAGTAAATCGTAGTACTGACTCTCTATATATGGCTTTTATATCAATTATTTCGTCTGAGTCTTTTACTATGACGAATATGTCATCTACATAACAGCAGTATACAGTTGGTTTTTGTCTGCTACTGAAGACTGTCTTCGATGGTTCCCATATAAAAATTAGCAAATAACACTCCTAAGGGGGAGCCCATTGTTACTCCATTTATTTGTAGATACATGTCTCCTTGCAGACTGATGAAAGGGGCTTCCTTTGTACATGCCTCGAGAAGATCTTCAAGTGTGGCTCGGGTATGTCTAATTTGGGGGTGCTCTCGTCTGTGTATACTCTGTCCGGTATTATCTCTATGGTTTGTACAATGGAATTCATCTCTATTCAATGTACAATAGAATTCTTCGGCGATGGCGAAGCAGTGGCGAATCCTTTATCGTCATTGCTTTCAAGCTTGTACATGGAATTCTTCGAAAATATTTTTTTTTTCAAAAATTACCCCTGGAATCATTCCATGCTTTAGATATGTTGATGATATTCTGTGTATATGGCCTACAGATGTAAACACAGACGAATTTGTAGCCAAACTTAATGATCAAATCACCTCTTGAAAATTTACTATGAAGAATGAAATTGATAAATGTTTACCATTCCTAGATGTACATATTCATAGCGAAGATTTTTCCACTAAAATTTAGTGTCTACAGAAAACCTACGAATAATTTATCTTATGTTCATTATTTCTCAGGGCACAGATACAATGTGAAAAAATAAAAATTTTCTTCAATGTATCTAAGAGCTCTTCCAGTTGAAAGTCCAGAATTCTTAGATGAAGAGTTTAAGAATATTGATTATATTGGTTTCAAGCTTTGTTATCCACTGAGTTTTTTGGAAGTTTGCCGTAGCAAAGCACGTCGTACATATAATAATATATGCAGTGAAAAAATTCGTCCAAAAAATGTGTTATGTTTACCATATTTCTCTGGGTTTGAGAATATTGTCAAAGCCTTGAAACTTTTTTGATAAACATGTATTGTTTAGCTATGAAAAAAGTGTTGGTAAGCTATTAGTTAGAAACAGCCCTCATAGTGATAATTGTGTCATTTATAAAATACCTTGTAAAGACTGTAATAAGTTCTATGCACTCTCTCTATATATATATGTATATAGTCTTGGGGACCATTCAGGCTTGTTTGCATATATGTATATGTATATATATATACATATACATATCCAAACCATATGTATGGATATGTGGATATGTATATGTATAAACCATTGCGTATACATATTGGTATACGCAAACCAAACAAATTTTTGTGTTCCTCACGTGTGCCCCAAAGAATGAGGTGATTTGAAAAATGCTATGCCCAAGATTGCCATCCGAGTGCCGGCGGGGAAGTGGTTTAAATAGCTTCGGCTATCACTTCCTTTTGTCCGGTCGTGATGGTCAAGCGGATTAAGGCGTCCTGTAGATACCAGTTGCGTTGCTCCTGGCAGTATAGGTTCGAGTCACTTCTGGGGTGTGAGTTTTCAGTCGCATATAGTCCTGGGGACCATTCAGGCTTGTTCACATATATATATATATATATATATATTAGTATATTTTGGTAGCAGTCTTTCCTGTAGACATATGTTATTAAATATGACCGAAAAAGTAAGATTAATAATTCTAACACGAATTTTCTCAATTTTCCTTATGTTTCTTTTTACTGATGACGGTAAATTAAAAATCAATTCTCCAAAATTCATTCTTTATTTCTAGTCTAACGCGACACTTGAGCGCGTTTCGTAAAACTTATTACATTTTCAAAGACTTTAGTTACACACACACAGAACAACTATAACTGAACAGAGTTTAAACAGCTTTTTCTTTTTATACCTGCATTTGGGTGAGGTGACATGTTACAATGGTTTGGGGTGAGGTGAGAACAAACACAGAACACGAAACAATGGGTATAAGCTAAAGGGAAGAATAGATCTGTAACTGCAGAAGGCCTATTGGCCCGTATTTCTTGATGTTTCTATATTGGAGCGGAGTCTTGAAGTAGGTAGAATATAGTTGTGCGTTAATTGGCTGTTGATTGCTGGTGTTGACTTCTTGATGTGTAGTGCCTCGCAGATGTCAAGCCGCCTGTTGTCGCTGTATCTATCAATGATTTCTGTGTTGTTTGTTAAGATTTCTCTGGTGATGGTTTGGTTGTGGGAAGAGATTATATGTTCCTTGATAGAGCCCTGTTGCTTATGCATCGTTAATCGCCTGGAAAGAGATGTTGTTGTCTTGCCTATATATTGAGTTCTTTGGGGCTTACAGTCCCCAAGTGGGCATTTGAAGGCATAGACGACATTGGTCTCTTTCAAAGCGTTCTGCTTTGTGTCTGGAGAGTTTCTCATGAGTAGGTTGGCAGTTTTCTTGGTTTTATAGTAAATCGTCAATTGTATCTTCTGATTTTTGTCTGTAGGGATAACGTTTCTATTAACAATATCTTTCAGGACCCTTTCCTCCGTTTTATGAGCTGTGGAGAAGAAGTTCCTGTAAAATAGTCTAATAGGGGGTATAGGTGTTGTGATAGTTGTTTCTTCAGAGGTTGCATGGCGTTTCACTTTCCTTCTTATGATGTCTTCAATGAAACCATTGGAGAAGCCGTTGTTGACTAGGACCTGCCTTACTCTACAGAGTTCTTCGTCGACTTGCTTCCATTCTGAGCTGTGGCTGAGAGCACGGTCGACATAAGAGTTAACAACACTCCTCTTGTACCTATCTGGGCAGTCACTGTTGGCATTTAGGCACATTCCTATGTTTGTTTCCTTAGTGTAGACTGCAGTGTGGAAACCTCCGCTCCTTTCCATGACTGTTACATCTAGAAAGGGCAGCTTCCCATCCTTCTCCATCTCGTAAGTGAAACGTAACACAGAATTCTGCTCAAACGCTTCTTTCAGCTCCTGCAGATGTCTGACATCAGGTACCTGTGTAAAAATGTCGTCACCATACCTGCAGTATATGGCCGGTTTCAAGTTCAAGTCGACTAAGACTTTTTCCTCAATAGTACCCATGTAGAAGTTTGCAAACAGGACGCCTAGGGGAGAACCCATAGCGACCCCATCTACTTGCTTATACATGTGCCCATCCGGGCTCAAGAAGGGTGCCTCCTTAGTACAAGCTTGGAGTAGTTTCCTCAGGATATTTTCTGGCATGTCAAGGGGAGTACAGGCCGGGTCCCCTTGACATGCCAGAAAATATCCTGAGGAAACTACTCCAAGCTTGTACTAAGGAGGCACCCTTCTTGAGCCCGGATGGGCACATGTATAAGCAAGTAGATGGGGTCGCTATGGGTTCTCCCCTAGGCGTCCTGTTTGCAAACTTCTACATGGGTACTATTGAGGAAAAAGTCTTAGTCGACTTGAACTTGAAACCGGCCATATACTGCAGGTATGTTGACGACATTTTTACACAGGTACCTGATGTCAGACATCTGCAGGAGCTGAAAGAAGCGTTTGAGCAGAATTCTGTGTTACGTTTCACTTACGAGATGGAGAAGGATGGGAAGCTGCCCTTTCTAGATGTAACAGTCATGGAAAGGAGCGGAGGTTTCCACACTGCAGTCTACACTAAGGAAACAAACATAGGAATGTGCCTAAATGCCAACAGTGACTGCCCAGATAGGTACAAGAGGAGTGTTGTTAACGCTTATGTCGACCGTGCTCTCAGCCACAGCTCAGAATGGAAGCAAGTCGACGAAGAACTCTGTAGAGTAAGGCAGGTCCTAGTCAACAACGGCTTCTCCAATGGTTTCATTGAAGACATCATAAGAAGGAAAGTGAAACGCCATGCAACCTCTGAAGAAACAACTATCACAACACCTATACCCCCTATTAGACTATTTTACAGGAACTTCTTCTCCACAGCTCATAAAACGGAGGAAAGGGTCCTGAAAGATATTGTTAATAGAAACGTTATCACTACAGACAAAAATCAGAAGATACAATTGACGATTTACTATAAAACCAAGAAAACTGCCAACCTACTCATGAGAAACTCTCCAGACACAAAGCAGAACGCTTTGAAAGAGACCAATGTCGTCTATGCCTTCAAATGCCCACTTGGGGACTGTAAGCCCCAAAGAACTCAATATATAGGCAAGACAACAACATCTCTTTCCAGGCGATTAACGATGCATAAGCAACAGGGCTCTATCAAGGAACATATAATCTCTTCCCACAACCAAACCATCACCAGAGAAATCTTAACAAACAACACAGAAATCATTGATAGATACAGCGACAACAGGCGGCTTGACATCTGCGAGGCACTACACATCAAGAAGTCAACACCAGCAATCAACAGCCAATTAACGCACAACTATATTCTACCTACTTCAAGACTCCGCTCCAATATAGAAACATCAAGAAATACGGGCCAATAGGCCTTCTGCAGTTACAGATCTATTCTTCCCTTTAGCTTATACCCATTGTTTCGTGTTCTGTGTTTGTTCTCACCTCACCCCAAACCATTGTAACATGTCACCTCACCCAAATGCAGGTATAAAAAAGAAAAAGCTGTTTAAACTCTGTTCAGTTATAGTTGTTCTGTGTGTGTGTAACTAAAGTCTTTGAAAATGTAATAAGTTTTACGAAACGCGCTCAAGTGTCGCGTCAGACTAGAAATAAAGAATGAATTTTGGAGAATTGATTTTTAATTTACCGTCATCAGTAAAAAGAAACATAAGGAAAATTGAGAAAATTCGTGTTAGAATTATTAATCTTACTTTTTCGGTCATATTTAATAACATATATATATATATATATATATATATATATATATATATATATATATATATATATATATATATATATATATATATATATATATATATATATAATATATATATATATATATATATATATATTATATATATATATATATATATATATATATATATATATATATATATATATATATGTATACAAAAATATTGGAATTTGTGAGACTTGTACCTAACACCTGACAGCACTCAATAGTCAATTTTTTGGCACAGATATTTCATCGAATCACCTCGATGTTAGGGGCCACGAGAGAAACACAAATGAGAAGAAGCTTGATTGGTCCCCAAGCCAATATGCAACAGAAAACTCTAACAACTGTATTGTAAGGCATCATAACCCCCATCGTGACGTTTTGTGTTGTACTGTGATGCACCGAAATGCATTAATTGTGGCACATGGTGGCGGAGTCATAACAACTACAGGGAGTAGGAACTTTATCATAGAGAGCTGCAAGTTGGCATGACTAACATGGGAGGCCACTGGCATGGGAGGCCACTGGCATGGGAGGCCACTGGCATGGGAGGTTACTAATATAGGAGGCCACTAACATGGGAGACCACTGGCATGGAAAGCCACTGATATGGGAGGCCACTGACATGAGAGGCCACTCGCATGGGAGGCCACTGGCATGGGAGGCTACTGGCATGGGAGGCTACTGTCACGGGAGGCCACTTACATGGAGGATATTGACATGGGAGGCCACTGACATGGGAGGCCACTTACATGGAGGATATTGACATGGGAGGCCACTGGCATGGGAGGCCACTGGCATTGGAGGCCACTGGCATGGGAGGCCACTGGCATGGGAGGCCACTGGCATGGGAGGCCACTTACATGGGAGGTCACTGGCATGGGAGGCCACTGGCATGGGAGGCCACTTACATGGGAGGCCACTGGCATGGGAGGCCACTTACATGGGAGGCCACTGGCATGGGAGGCCACTGGCATGGGAGGCCACTTACATGGGAGGCCACTGGCATGGGAGGCCACTTACATGGGAGGCCACTTACATGGAGGATATTGATATGGGACCACCTGCATGGGAGGCCACTGGCATGGGAGGCCACTGACATGGGAGGCCACTGACATGGGAGGCCACTGACATGGGAGGCCACTGGCAATGAAGGCCACTGGCATGGGAGGCCACTGGCAATGAAGGCCACTGGCATGGGAGGCCACTGGCATGGGAGGCCACTGGCATGGGAGGCCACTGGCAATGAAGGCCACTGGCATGGGAGGCCACTGACATGGGAGGCCACTGGCATGGGAGGCCACTGGCATGGGAGGCCACTGGCATGGGAGGCCACTGGCATGGGAGGCCACTGGCATGGGAGGCCACTGGCATGGGAGGCCACTCGCATGGGAGGCCACTGACATGGCAGGCCACTGGCATGGGAGGCCACTGACATGGCAGGCCACTGGCATGGGAGGCCACTGACATGGGAGGCCACTGGCATGGGAGGCCACTGACATGGGAGGCCACTGGCATGGGAGGCCACTGGCATGGGAGGCCACTGGCATGGGAGGCCACTGGCATGGGAGGCCACTGGCAATGAAGGCCACTGGCATGGGATGCCACTGACATGGGAGGCCACTGGCATGGGAGGCCACTGGCAATGAAGGCCACTGGCATGGGAGGCCACTGGCATGGGAGGCCACTGGCATGGGAGGCCACTGGCAATGAAGGCCACTGGCATGGGAGGCCACTGACAATGAAGGCCACTGGCATGGGAGGCCACTCGCATGGGAGGCCACTAGCAATGAAGGCCACTGACATGGGAGGCCACTCGCATGGGAGGCCACTAGCAATGAAGGCCACTGACATGGGAGGCCACTCGCATGGGAGGCCACTAGCAATGAAGGCCACTGACATGGGAGGCCACTCGCATGGGAGGCCACTGGCATGGGAGGCCACTGGCAATGAAGGCCACTGGCATGGGACGCCACTGGCATGGGAGGCCACTGACATTGGAGGCCACTCGCATGGGAGGCCACTGGCATGGAAGGCCACTGGCATGGGAGGCCACTAATACAGGAGGCCACTCGCATGGGAGGCCACTAACATAGGAGGGCACTGGCATGGGAGGCCACTGGCATGGGAGGCCACTAATACAGGAGGCCACTCGCATGGGAGGCCACTAACATAGGAGGGCACTGGCATGGGAGGCCACTGGCATGGGAGGCCACTGGCATGGGAGGCCACTGGCATGGGAGGCCACTGGCATGGGAGGCCACTGGCATGGGAGGCCACTGGCATGGGAGGCTACTAATATAGGAGGCCACTAACATGGGAGACCACTGGCATGGAAAGCCACTGATATGGGAGGCCACTGACATGAGAGGCCACTCGCATGGGAGGCCACTGGCATGGGAGGCTACTGGCATGGGAGGCTACTGTCACGGGAGGCCACTTACATGGAGGATATTGACATGGGAGGCCACTGACATGGGAGGCCACTTACATGGAGGATATTGACATGGGAGGCCACTGGCATGGGAGGCCACTGGCATTGGAGGCCACTGGCATGGGAGGCCACTGGCATGGGAGGCCACTGGCATGGGAGGCCACTTACATGGGAGGTCACTGGCATGGGAGGCCACTGGCATGGGAGGCCACTTACATGGGAGGCCACTGGCATGGGAGGCCACTTACATGGGAGGCCACTGGCATGGGAGGCCACTGGCATGGGAGGCCACTTACATGGGAGGCCACTGGCATGGGAGGCCACTTACATGGGAGGCCACTTACATGGAGGATATTGATATGGGACCACTTGCATGGGAGGCCACTGGCATGGGAGGCCACTGACATGGGAGGCCACTGACATGGGAGGCCACTGACATGGGAGGCCACTGGCAATGAAGGCCACTGGCATGGGAGGCCACTGGCAATGAAGGCCACTGGCATGGGAGGCCACTGGCATGGGAGGCCACTGGCATGGGAGGCCACTGGCAATGAAGGCCACTGGCATGGGAGGCCACTGGCATGGGAGGCCACTGGCATGGGAGGCCACTGGCAATGAAGGCCACTGGCATGGGAGGCCACTGACATGGGAGGCCACTGGCATGGGAGGCCACTGGCATGGGAGGCCACTGGCATGGGACGCCACTGGCATGGGAGGCCACTGGCATGGGAGGCCACTGGCATGGGAGGCCACTGGCATGGGAGGCCACTGACATGGCAGGCCACTGGCATGGGAGGCCACTGACATGGGAGGCCACTGGCATGGGAGGCCACTGACATGGGAGGGCCACTGGCATGGGAGGCCACTGACAATGAAGGCCACTGGCATGGGAGGCCACTGGCATGGGAGGCCACTGGCATGGGAGGCCACTGGCAATGAAGGCCACTGGCATGGGATGCCACTGACATGGGAGGCCACTGGCATGGGAGGCCACTGGCAATGAAGGCCACTGGCATGGGAGGCCACTGGCATGGGAGGCCACTGGCATGGGAGGCCACTGGCAATGAAGGCCACTGGCATGGGAGGCCACTGACAATGAAGGCCACTGGCATGGGAGGCCACTCGCATGGGAGGCCACTAGCAATGAAGGCCACTGACATGGGAGGCCACTCGCATGGGAGGCCACTAGCAATGAAGGCCACTGACATGGGAGGCCACTCGCATGGGAGGCCACTAGCAATGAAGGCCACTGACATGGGAGGCCACTCGCATGGGAGGCCACTGGCATGGGAGGCCACTGGCAATGAAGGCCACTGGCATGGGAGGCCACTGGCATGGGAGGCCACTGACATGGGAGGCCACTCGCATGGGAGGCCACTGGCATGGGAGGCCACTAATACAGGAGGCCACTCGCATGGGAGGCCACTAACATAGGAGGGCACTGGCATGGGAGGCCACTAATACAGGAGGCCACTCGCATGGGAGGCCACTAACATAGGAGGGCACTGGCATGGGAGGCCACTGGCATGGGAGGCCACTAATACAGGAAGCCACTCGCATGGGAGGCCACTAGCAATGAAGGCCACTGGCATGGGAGGCCACTCGCATGGGAGGCCACTGGCAATGAAGGCCACTGGCATGGGAGGCCACTGGCATGGGAGGCCACTGGCATGGGAGGCCACTGGCATGGGAGGCCACTGGCAATGAAGGCCACTGGCATGGGAGGCCACTGGCATGTGAGGCCACTGGCATGGGAGGCCACTGGCAATGAAGGCCACTGGCATGGGAGGCCACTGACATGGGAGGCCACTGGCATGGGAGGCCACTGGCATGGGAGGCCACTGGCATGGGACGCCACTGGCATGGGAGGCCACTGGCATGGGAGGCCACTGGCATGGGAGGCCACTGGCATGGGAGGCCACTGACATGGCAGGCCACTGGCATGGGAAGCCACTGACATGGGAGGCCACTGGCATGGGAGGCCACTGACATGGGAGGGCCACTGGCATGGGAGGCCACTGACAATGAAGGCCACTGGCATGGGAGGCCACTGGCATGGGAGGCCACTGGCATGGGAGGCCACTGGCAATGAAGGCCACTGGCATGGGATGCCACTGACATGGGAGGCCACTGGCATGGGAGGCCACTGGCAATGAAGGCCACTGGCATGGGAGGCCACTGGCATGGGAGGCCACTGGCATGGGAGGCCACTGGCAATGAAGGCCACTGGCATGGGAGGCCACTGACAATGAAGGCCACTGGCATGGGAGGCCACTCGCATGGGAGGCCACTAGCAATGAAGGCCACTGACATGGGAGGCCATTCGCATGGGAGGCCACTAGCAATGAAGGCCACTGACATGGGAGGCCACTCGCATGGGAGGCCACTAGCAATGAAGGCCACTGACATGGGAGGCCACTCGCATGGGAGGCCACTGGCATGGGAGGCCACTGGCAATGAAGGCCACTGGCATGGGAGGCCACTAGCATGGGAGGCCACTGACATGGGAGGCCACTCGCATGGGAGGCCACTGGCATGGAAGGCCACTGGCATGGGAGGCCACTGGCATGGGAGGCCACTAATACAGGAGGCCACTCGCATGGGAGGCCACTAACATAGGAGGGCACTGGCATGGGAGGCCACTGGCATGGGAGGCCACTAATACAGGAGGCCACTCGCATGGGAGGCCACTAACATAGGAGGGCACTGGCATGGGAGGCCACTGGCATGGGAGGCCACTAATACAGGAAGCCACTCGCATGGGAGGCCACTAGCAATGAAGGCCACTGGCATGGGAGGCCACTCGCATGGGAGGCCACTGGCAATGAAGGCCACTGGCATGGGAGGCCACTAATACAGGAGGCCACTCGCATGGAAGGCCACTAACATAGGAGGGCACTGGCATGGGAGGCCACTGGCATGGGAGGCCACTAATACAGGAGGCCACTCGCATGGGAGGCCACTAACATAGGAGGGCACTGGCATGGGAGGCCACTGGCATGGGAGGCCACTGGCATGGGAGGCCACTAACATGGGAGGGCACTGGCATGGGAGGCCACTGGCATGGGAGGCCACTAATACAGGAGGCCACTCGCATGGGAGGCCACTGACATGGGAGGCCACTGGCATGGGAGGCCACTGGCATGGGAGGCCACTGGCAATGAAGGCCACTGGCATGGGAGGCCACTAATACAGGAGGCCACTCGCATGGGAGGCCACTAACATAGGAGGGCACTGGCATGGGAGGCCACTGGCATGTGAGGCCACTGGCATGTGAGGCCACTAATACAGGAGGCCACTGACATGGGAGGCCACTGGCATGGGAGGCCACTGGCATGGGAGGCCACTGGCAATGAAGGCCACTGGCATGGGAGGTCACTGGCATGGAAAGCCATTGGCATGGGAGGCCACTAACATGGGAGGCCACTGGCATGGGAGGCCACTGGCATGGGAGGCCACTTACATGGGAGGCCACTGACATGGGAGTCCTCTATCACCAAACATACCATTCTTAGCTTAACAACGCTACCATAGACAATGCGGAGCTGAAATACGTTGCCAATTTCCTCATTGCAGAACAGTGGCTTCTGCAATGAGATGTGTAACAGTAAACAGTAGCTCATGGCCAGTGGCACCCTGGCCGCCCCATTGCAAGTGACCACCACCCTTGTTGTTGCGTATCAGTTGAAGGTCAGAAGCCAGAGAGGTAGGTGTGTGTGGAACGCCTCTTGCCTGATGCACAACACAGTGTTGTTGATGTCAGTGGAACTCTTTTTAGAGCAATATTTATTAACAGGACAGGCCTGTAGTGTGGTCTTGAGTAAGCCAGGTTGTGTAGTGTAGCTATGGTAATCTTGGAACAAAATTCGGGAATGTAAACTAAGCTCGAGTTTGAGATCTCATTCACTCTAGTATGGAGGGTCGGAAATTCATGCAGAACTTTAATATAATTGCAGATGATCAGGATTGAATCCATCAGTGATGAGGTGCGCACATTAGATGACAATGTTAATGTAAAAAATTCCTGCTGGGTTCTGATAAGACCTGATAACGAATTTATAAGAGGAAACTGCAACTCCTGAATGATTCCGAATGTCGCGACTCATCTGTAAAATATATCCTGAATCTTAGTGAAGGTTTCAGGAGTCCTATCATCACTAAATATTTCCAGCAGGACAGCCACATCAGGACTAGGAGTGTTCATTGCCCTGATGTAGACGATGAACATGTTGGACTTAAACACAGTTTGTGGAAGATCGCCAACATTGGTACTGAAGCCCTTTAAGTTGTCAGACATTATGTTAATGGATTGGCTCATCACGGTTGCATGCTGATTGATACAGCAGCTGTGTATGGTGGCTGCCCTCGGTGCTGTCAGGCTAGTAGTGATTATAGTCTAGTTCTCTTGTCAAAGATATTTAGCCTCCGGCCGAGCTGGTGTGATTGTACCTATTTTTATCTGCACAATTCAGCCAGACGTTGGGTGCCAAATGTGAAGAAATATATATCCTTTGACCTATCACTTTCAAAGTCTTTGCGTTGGGCGGCAAATGTAAAAACTTCCTTTTTACTTACAGACTTCGACTTCTTAGCCCCAGAGTGGGTGACAGATTTGATAGTGGTAATTTAGGAGGCGATAGCAAACCCCAAAATCCAACTACTTTATCCTCCAATCCCTAGGTCGTTAGCGTCTCAATTGAATGCTCAATCTAGAGGGTAGCAAATGGGGTCACACCAAATTAAGTATTTAGTGTTTAAAGCTGTGGGCTTGATTCCAGAACTTAAACCTGTTAAATTCAAGACTTCAGAAGGAGCTATATCAAAGCAAAATAACGGGCAGTAATCATCAAAGGTTGTTGACGAAAGACACTTTTGCAACAACAACAGCAATTTATTCAACAAAACTTATTAAATACGCGGTAATAACAACGTAATATTACGTTAATTCCTGAGTGTCACTCCTACAGCTAAACAGTACCAGCTACAGCAGGACACGTTCCCACCACTCTGTCTGGTAATAACGAGACCTTGTCTCAAGCCCTCTTGCATAGGCAAGAGGAACAATGTGATCTAACTGAACACTAGTGAACACTCGGACTCAACTGCACTCAGCTCTTACAGTGGCAATCAATAATGATGGAAATAAAACAATAACAATATTACTACTTCTCACAAAGAGAACTGTTGTCCCTTGGACAATCTTCAATCAAACAATTAATTACGTTAACACTTGTCACTAATGACTGCAACACATCAATGAACAATTTAATTATTAGTTTACTTTAAATCTTCTGCCACACAGACAGTTAACCAAGATGAATAGACAGGTAACAGTAGACAACAGTAGACAGGTAACTATCCACAGTCTCTGTACCTAAAGCCTGCTAATTCCACTGACGTCAATGAGATAATCCTTTCCCTTAAAACCAAGTCTAGTGCCCTTGATGAGATACCAACTTTAATTTACAAAAAAGCCTCCAGATCTTTAGCCCTGCTATTGCATTGCTCTTCAACAAGTCACTTGAACTCCAAACCTTTCCAGATATTCTAAAGAAAGCGAGAGTAACCCCTGTCCACAAATGTGGTGATCTCACAGATGTTAACAACTACAGACCTATATCAATCCTGCCTAACTTGTCAAAAATATTTGAAAAACTAATCTACAAGCAGCTTTACTCTTATCTAGCCAAACACAATATACTTAGCTCTTGTCAATATGGCTTCAGACCCAAAAAAAGCACTAACGATGCACTTATTAGTATGATTAACTTGATTCATGCAGCTCTTGATAAAGATGAGTTCCCTGTTGGGTTATTTGTGGACCTGCGTAAGGCTTTTGACACTGTCAACCACCAAAACCTTCTTCTTAAATTACATCATTATGGAGTCAGAGGACACTCCCTGCAATATCTCAAATCTTACCTTACTGACAGGCTCCAGTATGTTTCTGTGAATAATTCAATTTCTCCCACCCTACCCATCAACATCGGTGTTCCTCAGGGCAGCATACTTGGCCCTCTCCTCTTTCTCATCTACATTAATGACCTTCCAAATGCCTCCCAACACCTCAAACCAATTCTTTTTGCTGACGACACAACCTTCATTTACTCCAGTCCTGACCCCCTTGCTCTAAATGCCACAGTAAATACTGAGCTAAATAAAGTCCATCTTTGGCTAACTGCCAACAAACTCACCCTTAACATTGACAAAACTTTCTATATTCTGTTTGGCAATAAATCCTCTAATCAAATAAATCTCAAAATTAACAATACCCAAATTTGTAACAAATTAGATTGTAAGTTCCTTGGCGTTCTCATTGACCACAAGCTGAACTTCCAGGGACACATTCTAAACATATCCAAAAAAGTTTCAAAAACTGTTGGCATTCTCTCTAAGATCAGATATTATGTACCCCGACCTGCCCTGGTGACTCTCTATTACTCCCTCATCTATCCATATCTCAACTATGGTATTTGTGCTTGGGGTTCCACTACCCAAAATCACTTACGTCCTCTAATTACTCAACACAAAGCTGCTATTGGGACAATATCCAACTCTGGCCCCAGACATCACTCGGTACCCCTACTCAAATCTCTGAATATGTTAGATATTAAGTCACTGCACATTCTCTCATGTGTATCATACATATATAAAACGCTGAACTGTAATGCCAATCCTGAACTCAAAAGCTTCATTGAAGGTTGTAACAGAACCCATGAGCACCACACCAGAAATAAATACAGTTTTGATATTCCAAGAGTACGCTTAATCAAACTAGAAATGCTCTACAAATCAAGGGACCCAGAATGTGGAATGACCTCCCCAACCATGTTAAAGACTGTACCTCTCTCAACCAGTTTAAGAAAAAACTAAACACTACCTAATAAATTCCCTGTAACCTACCTTCCCTCTATTTCAACCATGTCTGTTATTTTTTAATCAACGCTGTTTGTCAACCTTTTGTATTTGTGCTGCTTTTTCAGTCATGTTCCCCTTTTTTTTATCTTATTTGTATTTGTTCTCAACACATTTTATTCTTTATGCTCAATTAGTATTAAGTTCTAGATATTAATGTTCTTCCTGCCCGAAACGCATTGCGTAATAGTGGCTTTAGGCATTGTATGTACTAGCTCTACCTATAATTCGATCCATTAATGTAAATCACTTGTATGTATATACCTTACCTGAATAAAACATTTATTATTTATTTATTTATTT
>WNGS01060840.1:0-17410 GCA_020271785.1 Procambarus virginalis
ATCCACAGATCCACCTGTACACTGGTCGTGGTCCAACACAACTTTACCTGGAAATTCTTCAGTGCTAAGGGGAAAGGTTGATAACCAAGTAGTTCTTACTGTACTCACTACATATATAATCGAGCAAGTCGCTTTCGACAACCACTATCAAGTCGTGTGATAGACGGTTCAGGTCCAATCGTCCAAGTCGGACCGAAACGTCGTCGCTTCTCATCTTCTGAAATGTAGTTTGGTCATCATTTCTTCAGCCACGTTGTAACTCATCGTCTTCAACAAGTATTGGTAACTTCTTTCATTTACTTACATTGCGTACGAATAGATTGCTTATCTAGTGGCAATAAATATACATTTTATGTATATTGATGTAAATTTCCCACAAGGAAAGCAGACACGACGGAACGGGTGACCACAACTGACAGGAAGTCTCAAGAGAACAGGCTGCGAGACCCAAGAATCCAGGTTGCACAGCCTTGAGACTCAGACCACCAGAGCAGGAGGCCAGAACCCACAATCTGGGCAGACAATCACTGACCCATCCAGAGGCCCGTAGTACCAAGAGGAAATGCATATTACAACGTCTAAGAGACCCGGGAACCTCACTGGGAAAGCACAACTCTGTTAGATCAACGGAAACGTTGCTAACAGCTCAAACGGTCCAGAAACGGAAAGGTAGAGAGCAGACAGCCTGATAAACTTGAAATAAATATCATTAAATAGATCCACCGAGACACAGACCGAAATGCTCCTAAGGAAACACGCTTGAGGGCAACTGCCCCAGCTAACCCAGCAGTTTGAGGACCTGGAGCACAGGGCCTGAGGCCATGTGGCTCATCACTCAGTGAACTCTGGCCAAAATCCGTAGAAGACCTTGGCATCCAGCCCTGGTATGGGAGAAAACTAAAGAGCTCACAGCACGAACTGAAGGGTCAGGACACACAGTTCTGGGCAGCACAACATCCAGGACTCACAGGAGAGGAGTGGTGCCGCTGACAACACTAGACAAACTAGAGAGATACTTGGGAAAACACAGCAGGAACTAGCAAAAAGTGGAAGTTTCTTTATGGTAGAAAGACTACCAGAATGTGGAACCACGTTCCACTCCCCTAAAGTGGGACCACGTGCCATTACCCAAAAGTGGGACCACATGACACTACTATAATGTGGGACCACATGACACTATCATAATGTGGGACCACATGACACTACCATAATGTGGGACCACATGACACTACCATAATGTGGGACCACACGACACATCAATGTGGGACCACATGACACTACCAGAAAGGAGAGGAGAGCACGTCTTAAAAATAGAGAAGGTGAAGTCATGATTGCTGGCCCAGAATTATACAGCATCAGTCAGAAGTTGGAGCTAGCACTAGAGGAAAGGGGAGTCATCCACCCCGCCAGCAGAGAGTGAGATTATCTACATAAAAGACAAAAAAAAAAGATGGAAGGGAGGAAGTAAGACCTCCTCACCTGCAAAGTTTAGGTACTTAATTTTTCTCATAAGGCAATAAGGAAAAGAGCAGTGCTCAAAACACTGCCCTGGAGAACATGTTTGAATTGGGGACAGGAAGCATAAAAAGTGGCATCATGTCTCTGTTGAAAGGCATGATGAGAAATTATGCCAGAAAGGAAGAGCTAGAGATTGCCATGAAGGCCAGATGAGTGAAGCTGAGACAAAATATTGTAACTCCATGAAGTGTCATAAGCCTTTTCTAAGTCAAAAAGAACATAGTTACGTAGGGATTAGCCGGAAAGGCAGAACGAATGAAGATCTCCAGGTCCACTGGAGCGTCAGTTATGCAGCGACACTTGCAAAAGTCAAATTTATAGTGGGAAAAGATGCGACAATGTTCCAAGAACCACATAAAACGTACATTTACCACACGTTCCAAGAGATTGCAGACGCAACTCGTCAGGGCAATAAGACGAAAATCCTTACGAGAGGACAAGGAGTACCGGGTTTCCAAATTAGAAGAACAACTGTTGCAAGCTAATCTTGTGATAGACGACGTCTTCCAAATTAGATTGTAAATGCTCAGTAAATTATGAAAGGCACCCTGATAGAGGGGGCGAAGCATCTCGTAATGAACGTCGTCTGAGCCTCCTGCTGTAGAAACACAGAGGAACAGGGCAGAGTGGAGTTCTGAGAGAGAGAGATCGTTATAGGGGAGATGAAGGGAAATGGGAAAGTCCAAGTTACGAGACTCAAGAAGGGGCTCACGAGAAAGGAAAGCAGGAAGAAAGTGGGCACCAGAACAGTGACAGAAAAGTGTGAACCCAATGCAGTCGCTACTAACACCGGATTCTAAACAACAGAAATATGGAGAAAAAGGACAGAGGTTAGGTCTGAAACAAACTTATCAGCATACCTCTGGATTGCTTGTAAGGGTCTGGATGGCTTCCTCAGGTATGAAAGCCACTTTCTTCCAGACCTGAGTGAGAGGGGTGTCTACAATGGTGGAGACAAAGGATCGCTAACTCTCTCATTTAGAAGTAAGGATGGCCCTACAGGCCAATGCACTCTTCTTCCGAAACCAAAGAAAAGAATCAGGAATAAATCGGCGCCGATATCTATTCCAGGCTGCACGCTTACAGCAAACAGCCTGAGCACAGTCTGAATTCCACAAAGGAAAGAAGTTCCATGTGCCACTGGATACATAGCGAGAAATAGAGACGAGAGCTGCGCCCATGAGGGTATTGCAAAAAAGGAGGGCCTGACAAAGAGAGGACGGGCGGAGAGTATGGAAAGAGTAGCATTGAGGATGAAAAGATTGTAGTCCGCCTTATCAAATCGCCGCCGAGGGAATGCAAAAGAAGGACGGAAAGAGTAGAGGGTGAGAAGGATGGGAAAAGGGTCACTTATGCAGGTTATCAAGAACCCTCCATGACAGGTCTAAATAAATAGAGGACGAGCAGATGGAAAGATCGATACAGGACTGGGTGTGAGTCAATATTAGTCAGAGCTCCGGAATTCAGAAGAGATAATGAAAGGTTGCAGCAGGCGGCCATTGGTACTGATCTGAGCATCACCCCAGAAGGTATGCCGACAGTTAAAAATCACCCAAATCACCGGTTCCGGTAAAGAGCCCAAGATGCTGCTGTGAGAAGTTGGATTTTGACCCTCTTCTTAGCTAGCTTACAACTATTAGGTAATAGCAGAAAATGGTATTTTGGCCTTAGAAAATTTTGGAGATGTGCACGGGGTGTGCACAAAATCCTATCTTCCTGGTTAGTGGAGATAGCAGGTCGAAATTCGAATGGGGGTTGCCTTCAGCATAACAAAGCATAAACTCTCGTTGTCGTAGGTATGCTCAGTGAATAGTCACAGAATTCCCCTGAATTCTGTAACTTTGACCCATGGCAACAGAAGGAGAAAGAGGAGAGTAGAGGTACCTTCTCAAGTACCTAACGGCTCCCCTTGCTGGTGACGTGACGTCACCAGCTGGCTCCCAGTCCATTGGTAGCGGCACGGCGCTGTAGGCCTCCCAGGAGTTGATTGGTCGAGCGCCTGGCACCAAAGGAGCCGCTGCCTGGATTTCTTGCGCCAAAACGCAGTGGGCGTTAGATACCCGCCCAAGGCGGACACTCTGTGTTTGGTAGCTGCACTGTCACGACGTGGAAGATCTGGTCCTGGCCAAGACCTGGATTTCTCCTGTCCATTTCAACCTCCAGCCAGTCTAAGTCGATCCTACGCCATCCCTCGCTATAGTTGCAGAATCCTGCAGTGACGGGTCGCCATTAGTGATTAGAAAAAATGAAAATACGTGAAGTCCGTGCCATCACATGCGTCACCTAGCAGGCACAACTGGACTGTACAAAGTGATCGCAAATCATCGGCTTCACCGAGAGCAATCCGTCATTTATTCCTCAGTAACTGAGAGAAATAAGTATAAAGTTGTGATTACGAAGTGCTCGAGGAAGATCGTGTGAAAATCTTAAATACTGTAAGCGTGGACTTGTTTATTCTCCGTCCTCGCCATTGTGTTCCCGGCGACCCTCGTGGTACCTCCCTATATATATATATATATATATATATATATATATATATATTGAGAGAGATATATATATATATATATATATATATTGAGAGAGATATTATATAGAGAGAGAGAAGGGAGAGGGGGACGGACACGTGGTGAGCAAGGTCCTACGCTTGAACCAATTTCAACGTGGATCACGATGCCTGAGCCAGCCAAGACTTGACCCATGTAGGTATGAATACCTGCTGAAGGCCCCGGGGGTGACAAGAAGAACCGTATCTCCTTCATTCCAACACAATGAACGTAGAAAGGTGCGTTGTCTGAGCTTTGTGTATGGCGAGGCAGGTACAGTGTATGGGTGAGGGTGAGGGGAGGGTCGCCGCCGTCTCAGTGCCGCCACCCACCAGCCCCCAGGCGGGGGGAGGGGGGAGTGATGGGGGAGGCTCTCGAGCTGCCTACAGTGATGTTAGTGGAAAGTTAGTGCGTTCATAACCAAATCGGTGAGTGTAGTGTTAAAAACAAAGTGCACTAGTGATTTCCCCGAGTGTTGATAGTGTGTAACAAGTGTGATTTCCCCGAGTGTTGACAGTGTGTAACAAGTGTGACGGCGGCCTCCCTCGCGTGCCCCCCTCCACCACCCCCGCCCGCCATCTTCCCCCACCCCGCTACCTGCGCCCGACCCAGCCAGCCGCCCATCAACACACAGCCTACCCACACACGGTGCCCAGGCCATGCCCAACTCCCCCAGGAGGGTAATGCTTGCCGTGTTACTCTCCACCCGGGAAGGAGAGGGTGCACTCAGTGGGCAGCCAGGCGTCATCACATCTAGGCATGGCACATGTCGCACCTGACACACAGCCTCTTTCCAGCCAAGAAGATGACCAACCAAGAGGAAACTGTCAAGTGTGTGGCAGACGGTATCGTCTCAATGGAGATGGAACTATCCGCTGTCATTCTGTCAATTCAGGTGGTTGTCTAGGGTCTAGGCGCCTGCCCCGGGGCAGTGACGATGGACAACCTGCTGCAGGAGCGAGGAACAATACCTCCCTCAACTTCATTTCAGCAGATAATCTGCTTGAAGCAGTCAAAGCGACGTCCACCAGGACCTTGCCCCACATCCCCAAGGCTGCCCGTCACCAAGCAGCAGCCAAACTCACCAGTCTGCTGACAAAGGTCAACAATGCTCCCAGAACCTCTGCATCGTGGCACAATCTCCTTCTATTTGGGAATGCATGCCTAGCATTACCGCCCAGGAGAGACAAGTCATTAGCAACCTCGGTAATCAGGGCACTTAATGAATTCCCCAGAGCAGACAACCTGGTCCGCCTCCCCCCTCGTGCCAAGAACACCAGCCGCAGGACGACCAACAATAACTCATCTGAGAACCACAAAATGAGAGCACAGATCACCAGGAAAATAGAAGAGGGCAATACCACAGGTGCCATCAGAATCATGACCAGCGATGACACTATTGCCCCCAGGAACGCCACGACAGCAGAGGCTCTTCAAGACAAACACCCACGCAGAGCCCCCGACAGCAGCAGGGATCCCCAGGAAAACAATGTGGCATAGAACCCTTGACTGTTCGAGAATCTGAGGTGTACAAAGCAGCCATGTCTTTCCCAACAGGTTCAGCAGGGGGCTTTACAGGTCTAAGACCCCAGCACATCAAACAAATGCTGAACCCGGTGCTTGGAGATGCTGCAAAGGACCTTCTAGTGGAACTTACCAGATTCTCCAACATGTGTTTGGCTGGCGGCATCCCTGAGGATATCAGGCCTGTCTTTTATGGAGCAGCACTCTGTGCTCTAAAGAAGAAGGATAGGGGTATCAGGCCCATTGCCGTTGGCAACACCCTCCGACGCCTCGTAGCTAAGGCTGCAGTGAGATCTATCAGCCAGGAAGCAGCCACCTTGCTGAAACCTCATCAGCTCGGGTTTGGGATTCCCCTAGGTTGTGAAGCTGCAGCACATGCAGCGCGGGCTTACATTGCTGATCTCCCGGACCAGAAGGCACTAGTAAAGCTTGACTTCAAAAATGCTTTCAATCAAGTCAGACGAGACGCTGTCCTCAGGGCTGTACACAACCATTTCCGTCCCCTTTACCCGTTCATCCGATCGTGCTACAGTGGGGACTCTAAGCTTCTTTTTGGGGAACATGAAATAAACTCCTGTGAAGGTGTCCAACAAGGTGACCCCTTAGCACCCCTCCTTTTCTGCCTAGCTATCAAAGAGGTCACTGATAGTCTGACAAGCGAGCTAAACATCTGGTACCTGGATGATGGCACTCTCGCTGGAACCCCGGAAACCATTTTGGAGGATATAAGGAAAATCCAGGAGCAGGGAGCAGCCTTAGGCCTCATTCTCAATGCATCCAAGTGTGAAATAATCTCCCGCAACCAAGACATCACTGGGCAAATACAAAATGTTCTTCCAGACATTCTCGTTGTCGAGCCACCGGACTGCACTCTCCTGGGTGCCCCCATTGGCCCACGAGCAATCGAGGAGGTCCTGGCTGCAAAAATCACTGATCTAAAGAGAATGCTGGACAGGATTGACAAGATTGATGCCCATGATGCTCTCTTTCTCCTCACAAGATGCCTGTCTCTCCCTAAGTTGACCTACTTTCTGAGATGTTCTCCATCCTACAGCAGCCCTAAGTTAAATGTGTATGACACCCTTCTGAGGTCCATGCTGGTGAAAGTCCTGAACCTGCCATTGGACGACTCTCAGTGGGAGCAAGCAACCCTTCCTGTAAGACTTGGCGGCCTTGGTGTCCGCACAGCCTCCCAAATTGCTCTACCAGCCTTCCTTTCCTCCTCCCACGCATCGCACGACCTCGTCAGAGATATCTTACCTGCAACCCTGAGAGATTCAGCAGGAATACACGATCCTGCTTTCACTGAATGTTCAAATCAGTGGGATGTTCTCGCAGCCCCAGCAACCATTATAGAGCCAACAAAACAACACAAACAGTCCGGCTGGGACCACCCTCTAGTGGAAAAAGTAGCTGATGCCATGCTCAGCGCCGCAACATCAGACAAGGAGAAAGCCCGCCTCAGAGCAGTGCGTGCCCCCCATGCAGGAGACTTCCTCCTGGCAGTACCCATGTCAGCAATGGGCACGCGCCTAGATCCAGAATCCCTTCGTGTAGCAGTGGCCCTCCGCCTTGGTGCCCCAATTCACACTGAATACAAGTGTATTTGCAACAGGGTGGAAGCAGACCAATACGGACTGCATGGGTTGCATTGCGGAAGCACAAAGGGCTGGCATGCAAGACACAACGAGGTCAATGACATCATCAAGAGAAGCCTCGTCTCAGCTAAGTGCCCAGCGGAGAGAGAACCTCGCATCCTAGGGGTCCAAAACCCGGATTTCCCCGCACTTCGCCCTGATGGCATCACCATATACTCATGGAAGGAGGGTAGACAGTTGGTGTGGGACTACACATGTGTATCCACCCTGGCTGACACCTATGTACACTTCGGAGCTGATCAAGCAGGTGGGGCGGCCAACCACAGGGAAACAGCAAAATCTCTCAAATACAGGCGACTGGCAGGTCAATACCTCTTTGTTCCCATAGCGTCTGAGACGCATGGCCCCTGGGGCAAGAGTGCCTTGGGATTTCTCAAGGAATTGGGTTCCAAGCTCATTGACGTCACCAGAGACCCAAGGGCTTGCAGTTTTTTGTTTCAGCGCCTCAGTGTGGCGATCCAGAGGGGAAATGCTTGCTGCGTCCTCGGTTCCTGTCCGGAAGCGGAGGAGCTTCAAGAGATCCATAACCTTTAGGCATTTGTCTTGTATGTTTTGTAACCTTTAAATACACAATAAAGCATAAAAAAAAAAAAGGAAGGGGGTGGTAGGAGAAAAGCACACAGAAACTGTATTGGAGGGGACCTACATTCCCTCCAATGCGTTATGTGTGATTTCCTCCGAGGCTATGGGTCCCCCTTCTTCCAGCCAGAGGTGGTACTCCCTTCCTATATTATATATATATATATATATATATATATATATATATATATATATATATATATATATATATATATATATATATATATATATATATATATATGAATGAAAACTCACACCCCAGAAGTGACTCGAACCCATACTCCCAGGAGCAACGCAACTGGTATGTACAAGACGCCTTAAACCACTTGACCATCACGACCGGACATAATGAGGTGATAGCCGAAGCTATTTGAACCACCTCACCGCCGGCACTCGGATGGTTATCTTGGGCATAGCATTTTACCAAATCACCTCATTCTTTGGGGCACACGTGAGGAACACAAATGCGAATAAGCCTGAATGGTCCCCAGGACTATATGCGAATGAAACTCACACCCCAGAAGTGACTCGAACCCATACTCCCAGGAGCAACGCAACTGGTATGTACAAGACGCCTTAAACCACTTGACCATCACGACCGGACATAATGAGGTGATAGCCGAAGCTATTTGAACCACCTCACCGCCGGCACTCGGATGGTTATCTTGGGCATAGCATTTTACCAAATCACCTCATTCGAGTGCCGGCGGTGAGGTGGTTCCATCCTCCATGCCGGTACCACTGGCGTCGACATGGAGGATGAAAGGCTTCTTGATATCTGGTGAGGCGAGAATGGGATTAGAACAGAGGAGGAATTTGAGTTGTTCGAATGCAACGGTTTGCTCTCTGGTCCAATTATACCGTTGCTTGGGACTGGTTAAGGTGATTAATGGGGTTGCAACAGTGCTAAAATTCTTCACAAACCTACGGTAATAGGAAGCAAGACCAAGGAAGCGCAGGAGCTGCTTCCTGGTAGTAGGCTGTGGATACTGTTGGATTGCTTGAATGTGAATGTTTAACGGAGCCAGGCTGCCACTCCCTATAACATGACCCAGGTACCGCACTTTACCTTTCGCGAAGGTGGACTTACCCAAATTGATGGTGAGGCCGGCTTTCCGGAGCTTGTAGAACAATCGTTGTAGCTGGAGCAGGTGTTCACTCCAGGTGTTGGATGTTACCACGATGTCGTCCAAATAGGCGTAGGTGTTTTCCAAGCCCTGGATGACGCGGTTGACAGCTCTCTGAAAGGTGGCTGGGGCATTGCAGAGTCCAAAGGGAAGGCGATTGTAAATGTAGAGACCAAACGGGGTTATAAAGGCGGACAGTACCTTAGCTCGCTACTTTAAACTCACCTGGTAGTAGCCCTTTAGTAGGTCTACCTGAGACAGGTAGTGGGCATTACCAATGGCATCCAGAATGTCGTCTACCCTGGGTATTGGGTAGGCGTCCTTCACTGTGACCTGGTTCAACTTCCTATAATCCGTACACAGACGGATTTTGCCGTAAGGTTTGGGTACCAGGATGCATGGTGAGGCCCAGGGGGACTCACAGGGGGTAGCCAGTCCATGGTCCAAGAGATACTGTACCTCAGCCCGCATGACTTCCGTTTTGCTCGGGCTGATTCGGTAGAATGGTTGGCGAATCGGCTGGGTGTCAGGTAGCAGTTGGATGTCATGCCGAGTTACGGTACACTCTTGGGGGTCATCTCGAAACAACTCTTGATATTCTCTGACGAGTTTGATTAGTGGAGCACTATTATCGTCCTGAAAATGATGTTGAAGGTTAGTAAGGATTTCCGAGTTAGAGAGCGCTGTCTCAGTGTCAGTGCTCTCGGAAGGAGAAGCAGGGAAGGTCTCACTGCAACCCGTCCTCGCAAATTCGTATAGTCAATATTGACTTATTAAATAAGTGCATAGGTGACATAATTAACATAATAGTTTCCCTTGAAAAGCTTCATAGAAAACACCGACCTTACCTAACCTACTTAGTATGTTAAGATAAGCATCTTATTGCTTCACAATTACAATTATTACCTAACCTATACCTATAATAGGTTAAGTAACAATTGTAATTACGAAGCTATAAGATGCTTATTTTAACATACTAAGTAGGTTAGGTAAGGTCGGTGTTTTCTATGAAGCTTTTCAAAGGAAACTATTATGTTTAGTATGTCACCTATACACGTAACTACTAAGTCAATATTGACTATACGAATTTGCGAGGACGGGTTGCTCACTGTGGCTGTATGGACCTGTAAATGAGGTGAAATTGGTTAACACAGTGGGGGGAACCCCATGGTAGGGCTTGAGTAAATTAATGTGGCACAGCTGGGTCTTCCGCCGCCTATCGGGGGTCTCGAGAACGTAGTTAAAGTTGTTCCGGCACTCCTTAACACGGTAGGGTCCTGAGAACCTGTTCTGTAAAGGAGAACCTGGGATAGGGAAATAGGCAAGCACTAAGTCTCCTGGTGTAAACTTCCTTACTTTACAGTGCCGGTCGTAACGAGTCTTCATCCTCTCCTGGGCTCTCTGTAGGTTGTTGCTGGCAAAGGAATGGACCCTCTCTAGAATGTGTCGGAGATTTTGAAGATACTGGGGCACACTCTGATGTTCACTGAAGGTGTCATCACGTAGAGAATCCTTGAAAGCCTTTAGAGGTGTACGGCACTTACGTCCGTAGAGCATCTCATAAGGAGATACTCCTAGTGACTCGTTGGGAAGACTTCTGAAAATACACATGATGAGATCAATTTGCCTATCCCAATCCTTTGAGGTCTCATTACAGAACTTTTTTAAGAGTGCCTTGATGGTTTGATGACTACGCTCGAGAGAACCCTGTGAAGCAGGATGATAGGGGCTGGACAGTACCTGTTTGATGTTGAACTCCTCCAGAGTCCGTTTGAAGAGATCACTGGTGAAGTTGGTACCACAGTCGCTCTGAATCTCCCTCGGAAATCCATACTGGGTGAAGATTTTCAGTAGATTCTTCACCACTGTAGCAGCTGTAATATTTTTTACTGGAACTGCTATCGGAAATCTGGTGGTAGGACACAGGATGGTTAAGATATATGCGTTGCCTGCACTGGTCCGAGGCAAAGGACCAACGCAGTCGATAATGAGCTTGTGGAACGGTTCCTCAGGCACCTGGATGGGTATCAGTGGTGCTCTGGGAATGGAAACGTTCGGTTTCCCGGCTAACTGACACACGTGGCATAATTTGACATAAGTTTTGATGTCGTTTACCATACCTGGCCAGTAGTAGTCTTGTCGAATTCCATGGTAAGTCTTGTTGAACCCATAGTGTGACAAAGCGCCGTGGGCCAGGTGTAGAATCGTGGGCCGCAGGCTGGTGGGAATCACTAGTTGTTCAACGTTTGCCCAATCGTCCTCGTCCTTCAGTTTACTGGGTCTATACCTGCGATAGAGTATTTCGTTCTCCATAAAGAACCCAGGAACACTGTCGGATTGGGTTTCAGCCTGAAAGAATAATGGTGTCAATGTAAGATCATCTCTCTGTAACTTACGGAACTCCACCGCGGTCAGGTTAGGGGGTAGTTTCGAAGGGTCCTGAGGGACAGCGGTAGCAGTAGAGTCGGCTGGCTGTGGACGTGCAGCTTGAGCACGGGTGGTCACCATAACAGGAGGAGAACCTTCATCACTCTCTTGAACCTTTACTGGGAAATGTTCAAAAATCGGGTTATCCACCACAGAGTTGCTTACCTTGGATATGTCCTTGATGATCAGGTTGTTTGGTTGTTGGTCTTCTGCCAAGTCGTTGCCCAGGAGAAGTTGCACTCCAGGCATGGGAAAAGGCTTTTCCCTGACGGCGACTTGGACTTCACCGGTCACGAAGGGACAATCCAGGTAAACTCGGGCAAGTGGATAAGGAGTTGTAGCAGTAAGGTCAGTGATGAACACAGTCTCTCCTGTGTAGGCGACGTTGGGCACAGCCGATTTCAAGACGATCGATTGTAGAGCCGCTGTGTCCCGTAGGATCTTAAGTCCGAAACGTCCCTCTGAATCTGAACCGTGGGTAGAGATAGTTCCTGGATATAGATGCTTGGTAAAGAGAGAGAGATCATTAGCATGAACACCAACATTCATTACAGGCTTACCGGACTTAGGGTGAGTAGTTTAGACTTAGGGGGTTCGACGTTACCTTTAGATTGGGACTTACCACATTTGTCAATGGTGTGTCCATATAATCGACAATACCTGCAGTACAGTTGAGAGGTACCTTGATCTGGGCTCGCTTTCTCGTAACTGTACCAAGACTTCTTGCTGGTAGGATCTGGAGTCAGCCGGTGGATGAGGCTGTAAGTGTCAGCTGACTTCGCACACTTCACTAACTCCGTCTCTTCCTTGTCTGCTAAGTATAGGCGGACAGGAGGAGGTACACGTCTCAAAAATTCTTCAACCAGTATGAGGTTGACAAGTTCTGAAAAAGTAGAGACATGTGCTGCCTCCAGCCATTTCATGAAATATCTTTGTTTGGTGTTAGCAAATTCTAAGAAGGTGGTGGTACTTGCCTTGACGTAGTCACGAAACTTTCGTCGATAGCTTTCGGTGGAGAGAAGGTAGGCGTCCAACACAGCTTGTTTCAGGGTGGTGTAGTCGTTTTCCGAAGCCAAAGTGCTGAGTGTGACTGCTGCTCTACCTGTTAAATGTACTCTGAGAAGGGTAGCCCATTGGTCGTCAGGCCAATTAAGTTGAACAGCAAGGGTCTCAAAAGTGGTAAAGAACACATCAACCTCCGTTTCGAGGAACGGGGGCATTAACTTACTTGCATGGGAGATATTGAAACTGGGAGGAAGACTAGCTGCCGCTTGTTGGAGTTGAGCTTGGTGTGCAGCGTCCCTCGTGAGTTCTCGGTTACGACATTTAGCATTGCTTCTGCCTGTCGTTTGTCGTGGTCGCGTTGTATCTCGAGTCGCTGTTTGTATAAGGCCAACTCACGTTCACTTTCTTCCTCTTCAGGGCAGCTTCTTCCTTCTGAGGGCAGCTTCTTCCTTTCTGAGGGCAGCTTCTTCTCTGAGGGCAGCTTCACCTTCTGCTTGCAGCTGCTTCTTGTTGTTGCTGTAGCTCGATCTTGGCAAGTTCCAATTTGAGCTTTATCGCTCTCAAGTCATCTTTATCTGAAATAATGTACTGTTCATGAGTAGAAGAATCTATAATATCTTCCTCAGCAAGGTGATCCAGTATCATATTATTAATGGCAAATTTGTTGGCTCCATCAGGAACTTCTAAGTGATACTCATGTGCAAGAGTTAACAAATCGACCCTCTTAGCGTGACGTAAGGTCCCTATTTCACTTTCTGGATCTGCTTTGAAAGCTTGTAAGCGGAACATGGTGAAAATATAGCAAAACAAAGGAGACGAATATAGTGAGAATATGGCGAGTGTCAGAAACAGGAAACGTGGCAACTGATACCTATCCTGTGGGGAATTATTAATAATTAAAGTTAATTCAAGATGGTAAATGAATAAGGTCGCAGGAAATCTTGTACCTGGTACTCACTATGGGAGGATAAAGGCAAGAAAATCCTACTAATTAGTGAAAACTAAGTTTAAAATACAAGTGAAACACTAAATGGCTTCAAAATAAATGAGGTAGTCCAAAAAATGTAGTCATACCTTGCCAAGTCACTATAGAACATAAGCAATGGTACCCACTGAAATTGAATATGGTATTTACAGAATTAGCGAACTTTGTGCTCAAAAGAAAGAACGCCAATTCCCTACCTTTTGGTAAATACCATCAGTCTGACCGACGAGTAGGGGTGCGAGTGTCAACTGGTGACGAGAACTATCGGCGAGGTCCCAATTCGCCAATAATAGTTCGTGCTAGAGGATCTAAAGCCCTCTTTTTCCTCCTAGAGTCGGATTGCAGGACTTGGGTGCTATTGACCCGGAGACAGACCACAGTACCAGGGTACCTATGTGATAATCTGTCAAAAAGTGAGAAATATCTGGGGACAAAGATGTTAAACACGGAGGATAACACGGAAGGGGGAGACGACCAATTAAGAGTATGACTGCGGCCTACAGTCACCACGTAATCCAAAGTTGTCTCACTCTCACCATATGCTATTCCCGTAATGTACAATATACACAGCACCATATAAAATAAAAAATGATTAATGTGAATAATGGAAGCAAGGGAAATAAGAGCCAAGTGTGCTTACCACAATTACCAATACCTGAGTGAAGCTCCGTGGACAGGCCCCCATTTATATGTGACTCCGTGGACAGGCCCCCATTTATATGTGACGGTAACGAGTTGGAAATGGTGGTCGGCAGTCTTCCAACTAGCAGGTGTCAGTGCTGGGCCACATATAATATATAAAAAAAGAAAAGGAAAAAAAAGAGAAAAAAAAAATGACTGCGTGATTGGTAATCTGTGGTAAGGTCGGAAATACGAAGACAATAATAAAAAATGGATTTTAATAACAATAAAAAACACAAATTGAAACAAATGCAAAATCTTGGCTTACTGGTAAAAAATGTCAAGTGGAAAAAAATACATAAACATGAAAATAGATTACGTTAATGGGGAGGAGAATTGACATACAAAAGTAAATAAAATATGAATGCTGGAATATATGCACTAACTATAAACCTCTATTTGACCACACAAGGTGAGTCACTTAGGAGTTCATAGCTTGCGAGCACACAATATTCTGGCTGGCAGAAACGCAAGGGACTCCAACAATAACTGGCGAGGACTTGTGATTGGCGAGGAGCCGGAGTGGAGTGTTGGTTGGCGGCCAATGAGGAAGCTGGATGGCCGCAAGTCGCTAGTTAGGCAGTTGAAGGGTTCGGCGCGTCGACCAGGTGCAGCAGGTGCTGGAGTGGGGGGAGGAGGGAGTTGCTGGTACGTGTGGCTATCTTAATATGTACGTTTAGCCACTACAAAACGTATCTTGTATATTGATGAGGACGGAGCGAGTCACAGAAATAGCAGGCTAAATCTCTGATAAGAGATTATCGTCACACTATACTCAAAAGTACGGTGTGCATATTTGTGTTTCTATTATTATGTTTATAAAACAATAAACAAACAGTTTTGCTGTTATTACACTCTATTCACAGGTTTTATATAAGTATCTGCATGTTTGGTCACCATAACGAACCGATAAGTTGGTATTGAGAGTCGAAAAGCAACGAAGAGTTACCACCACACACCAGCCAGCCACTCGCTGCCACTCCCTCAACACACGCACTAAACTTTCTTCCCCAACTTTTCACGCGAAGGTGAAAAGTGTACTGAAATTGTTCAGAATCTCTTACAACAAGAATTGCAGGTCAATCTAGACAAAACTAACATTATTGCTGCCTACAGAGTAGGCAAAACTAACCCATCTGGACACAACCAGCGCAAAATTCGACTGAAATTGGCCTCCCAGTCCACGAAATCTCATCTTGTCCAAACAACTGCGTCCCAAAGAAAGGGAATTTACATAAACGAGTGCTTGACTAGAAAAGACAGCACCTCCTCTACCGGCTGCGTCAAATCCGTCAACAAAACCCAGACGCGATTCATCAGTGCTTCGTTAGAGATGGCTTGATTAAAGTTAGGAAAACATCTACAGGTAAAATGTTTACAATTACTAATGAGGATAACCTCAACAATTTCCTCAACCAATGTGGTCTGTCTAACTTTATTATCGCTCCCAATGAGTCAACATAATTAACCCCCTTGTCACCTAGTGCGGGCTAGGTATCCTAATTTCTTTTTGTTTCACTTTTTTAATTATTTTTAATTTACCTTTTACTAGTCATTTTCTGGACACACTTAACCGAGTGCTTTAATATTTCTTCAGGTCTTTTAAGTATACGGTCATAACTAAACTACTTTTAGTAAATAATCCTTAGCTTAAATTAACCTATGTTTATTACTCAACATTTTTCTCTGATTTCATTTATTACCAAGGTTGCCTAGCCTCGCCATCCTCTCTTACTCCATTGTACCACTGGCTTTGCCTGTGTCTCATTTATGGAAATTATTTACTTACAGTGTACCTGAGAGTACCTGTAAGCTACCTCATTTTTTTTCTTTTTTTTTGTTCATTTTGTTTGTGTTTTGTATAGACTTGTTTATATATATTTTCCCCTTTTATATCATAATTCTTTTTTTGTAATTTGCCATTCCTGCCTTGTATTCCTGCAAACATCCTTATTATGCAGGCAAGTTTAGACCCTGAACTAAACCTCTTATCCACTATCTATGACAATCATCACTTTAATGATCTGAACTGCAGATATTTTACAGCACATAATGTAAACAATGTATTAACACATAATCACAATATCTCTGTAATCAACTTAAATGTTAGATCCCTAGGTAAACACTTCGATGATGTTAGTGCCTTAATTGAAACTATTGACAACAAATTCACTTTTATTGTACTTACTGAAACGTGGTTGAAAGAGGATACTACTCAACTCTTTAACATGCCTAACTACTCGGCAATTCACAACTGTCATCAAATTCAGAGAGAGGGGTGGTACTGCTCTTTACTACCATCATGAACTAACATGCTTAAAAGTAATTAGAACTAGAGACTGCTGTGGGGAGTATATCTTCGCCAGTTTCAGAGTCAAGGGTACCGAGTCTATCCTGTCTGTAGGTGCAGTCTATAGAATTCCTAACACTGATGTGTCTAAATTCAATTCAAACCTTAGTAATCTAATACTCGAGAACAGACTGAACAAAAACCATCTAATTATCGCAGGGGACTTTAATATTGACCTCTGCGAGCCTAAGCACCCTACTACTGTTAGCTTCCTCAACTGTATGAATTCCTGCTTCCTCATACCCTTAATCACTAGACCTACCAGAATCACTGATAGTACTGCCACGACTCTAGATCACATCTGGACCAACATAACCTCTCCGCTTACTTCAGGTATAATCACCGATAGCACTACAGACCATTACCCCACATTTCTCTTAACTAACATTAACAAACCACCTCTAGAGTCAAGGGAGATAAGTTTTAGGCTGCACAATGAATCTGCTATAGACAATTTTATAACTGCTGCTGATAATGTCAACTGGGAGTCAGAGTTAGGTAACATAGGGGACATCAACCTAGCAGTACAATCTTTTCTTCAAAAAACTCTAAGCCTTTATAACACCCACTGTCCTATGCTTACAAAACAAGTCACTACCAAAAGGCTTAACAATTCCTGGCTTACAAAGGGAATACTTAAATCCATTAATAAAAAACATGACCTTGAGAAGAAGTATAGGCTAGGAACCGTCTCCAAAGAATTCTCAAAGAATTACTCTTTACTGCTATCTAAGATAATTAGACGAGCCAAAGCTAAATACTACGAAGATAAATTTACCCAAATAAAGAGCAACATTAAAAAACTTGGAGCACAATTTCACAAATCTTGGATCAAAGAAGATTTTAAACAACAAACCAACACTCCTGTCTAATAACGATGGTCAGCTTTCAGCCTCTGATTCTGCTATTGAGTTCAATAGGTCTTCTCTTCCATTGGGTCATCCCTTGCAAATCATATTCCATCTTCCAGTACTGATGTTAAAGACTACCTTACAGGTACTATCCACAGTCTC
>WNGS01060845.1:3466-17194 GCA_020271785.1 Procambarus virginalis
TTGCTCAGACAGATTAGATTTTGGAAATTATCTCCGAAGAAGAGAGAGGGTAGGGGAACGTGGGAGTAAGGTGGGAGGGGCAGAAAAAGATGGCACTTGGGAGAGGAAGTGACAGTAAACGTGAAGATGGGATAGGAAGGCGAGATATGGAATCAGAAGTCAGAACTGACAGGGAGAGAAGTAGACGAGAATGAAGAGTAAGATAAGAAAGAATAGAAGATTAGATAAAATTGGATGAGAAATTAAGATGGGATGGTAAAGGCACTTGAAAGGTCGTCACGGTATATTGAGCATAACGAATAATTTAAATAATAATAACGAATAGTATAATGTACAATCACAAACATTCTGATTGTAAAAACACAATTACTAATTTTTATTTAATTTTTATTGTTTTATATATATAATGTTTACAACACCAGGGATTGCCATCCTCACCGACGACAATGTTATATTTAACAATGTTTAATAATGTGTAAGAATGTTTCTGTAATATTTTGTAATAAATATATATATAACCTAAACCTGAATTTAAGTGTTTATACGAAGTAAAAAAAAAAAATCCCATAGCATAAAGAACATGAGATTAATATTTATTATGCTCTGAAAATTATAATAATAATCACGTACTTAAGAATATCTGCTTAAGTAATGTTTATAACTGTATTTTTTTGTTTTTAGCTCATTAAGTTTAATTATGTTATTGTTTTTTGTACTATTACTTAGAAAATCTAAATAATTTAAGGAATCTGCAAACATACACTTAAAAGATTTAGTATAAACACATCAAATAAAGTACTGTATTACCACAGGAGAAAATAAGTACAATATTTACTTGTAAAATAGTATCAGTATTCAACCATATGGGCAGTAATGGAATCGACACAGAATCCTCGTCAGAAGTCTAGCTAGAGTACACGTCCTCACGTCCCACCCACACCCTGGAGTACACATATCAGGTCCACCCCACACCCTGGAGTACAAATATCAGGCCCCCCACCCCCTCCCCCACCCCAGGGGAGCTCAACCAGAGCTCTTGAGTGCAGAAATTTAGGTCAGGAGTCATGTATTAGACATCCCCGGCTGGAAAGCCGAGGTTCAAGAGCTAAGGTTCGATCCTGTAGGCACAGTAGAGGTGGGTACAAGTAGGAGAGTACACACAGCCACCCACAAGCCGGAGCAACAACAAGAACCGATGTTATGTAATGTGAAGCAGCAACCTGACTTGGGAGTCGCTCCAAGTTTTCATGATGGGTCAAAGTTACCCCCAGGAAATATTGATGATGTGTCAAGATGGGTCAAAGTTAACCCATGAAATATTGGTGATGTGTCAAGATGGGTCAAAGTTAACCCCCAGGAAATATTGATGATGTGTATGATGTGTCAAGATGGGTCAAAGTTAAGCCCAGGAAATATTGATGATGTGTCAAGATGGGTCAAAGTTAACCCCCAGGAAATATTGATGATGTGTCAAGATGGGTCAAAGTTAACCCCCATGAAATATTGGTGATGTGTCAAGATGGGTCAAAGTTAACCCCAATGAAATATTGATGATGTGTCAAGATGGGTCAAAGTTAACCCCAGGAAATATTGATGAGGTGTCAAGATGGGTCAAAGTTAACCCCAATGAAATATTAATGATGTGTCAAGATGGGTCAAAGTTAACCCCAATGAAATATTGATGATGTGTCAAGATGGGTCAAAGTTAACCCAATGAAATATTGATGATGTGTCAAGATGGGTCAAAGTTAACCTCAATGAAATATTGATGATGTGTCAAGATGGGTCAAAGTTAACCCCAATGAAATATTGATGATGTGTCAAGATGGGTCAAAGTTAACCCCAATGAAATATTGATGATGTGTCAAGATGGGTCAAAGTTAACCCCAATGAAATATTGATGATGTGTCAAGATGGGTCAAAGTTAACCCCAATGAAATATAATGATGTGTCAAGATGGGTCAAAGTTAACCCCAATGAAATATTGATGATGTGTCAAGATGGGTCAAAGTTAACCCCAATGAAATATTGATGATGTGTCAAGATGGGTCAAAGTTAACCTCAATGAAATATTGATGATGTGTCAAGATGGGTCAAAGTTAACCCAATGAAATATTGATGATGTGTCAAGATGGGTCAAAGTTAACCCCAATGAAATATTGATGATGTGTCAAGATGGGTCAAAGTTAACCCCAATGAAATATTGATGATGTGTCAAGATGGGTCAAAGTTAACCCCAATGAAATATTGATGATGTGTCAAGATGGGTCAAAGTTAACCCCAATGAAATATTGATGATGTTCAAGATGGGTCAAAGTTAACCCCATGAAATATTGATGATGTTTCAAGATGGGTCAAAGTTAACCTCATGAAATATTGATGATGTGTCAAGATGGGTCAAAGTTAACCCCAGGAAATATTGATGATGTATCAAGATGGGGTCAAAGTTAAGCCTGAAATATTGATGATGCTTATACCTGGTGAATGCTTCCTTTTAGAAAATTGTATTTAAAAAAAGAAGAGCAATGAAAATAGACGAAGAAGAGGTAAAAACAGACGAAGAGGAGCAGGTAAAAGTAAAAAAATATATAGATGAGAAAGAAAAGGAAGAACGATAGTAAAAATATTGGAACGAATAAGCTCAGAGAGAGAAAGAATATGACCAAAATTTTACAACAAAAAACTAATAACATAGAAAAATCAATAAAAAAGGAGATCATTTAATTATAAAACAAACTTGAATCATTTACACAAACCAAACACTGTCTTAATAAAGGAAAATGCTCATGAGGCTCCACACAGTGACTTACCATCTCACAAGATGCTCACATGCACCTCTCAATCTTCTCTCCACTCACGAGACTACTCACAGGATCTTCTCACATGATACGAATTACTTGAAAATACTAAACTCACAAATTACAAACGACTCACAAGCTGTTCTTAAAATATTCTTGTCACGAGAGTGCAAATTACTCACACTCCTCATTGTTTAGTAAAATATCACGTCACATACCAATAAAGATTAACGTGTTGCTCACAAGATGCAAGCAAACATCTCACAAGACACTATTACGTCTTCAATTCAGCTCTTCATATGTAGCAACATTTCCACACATATTCCCACATTTTCATCATATGTGGGAACATATGAACCATTTAAAGCTGTTGTTAGCGATTGCTTTTGTTGTGACAAGCATTGTTGTTAACTGACAGACATTGCTATTTTTTTTATAATAGCTCGTATGCTATTGACGATTTTTGTTTAATAGAGGAGAATATTCTCGTTCATAGTTGTCATTGCTGGTATTCGTTGGCACTCCCTCATGGTAATTGTGAGTGAGATTGACTCTCTGACAAGGCTAACTAATGTTACGATAGCCTGAGGTAACGTTACACTTAAGATATCGTAGCGTGAGGGGATGTTGTCAATGAATGGTGCCAATTACTGCTATCAACGTGAGAGTGCTATTGATTATTATGATTAACACTTAATGCCAATTAATATTAACGAACAAGGCTATATTACTGTTATCAAGAAAATATTCCAGTTACTGATCAAAATGAACTATGCAATTACATTTATAAATTAATTGGGCCAATTCATGTGGCCAACAAAAACATAAATTGTGACAATTACTGCTAACTAAAAACAAACACAATAAAACAAGATCATAACATCAACAGTTCGCCTAAAGCAATGCGTCAAAAGAACATTTTGCATAGCAAAAGGTAATTCTCGGTACGCAACGATTATCGGAGCCGATATCTGCAAAATGCCTGCTATCCGAGCTGTCGATATCCTGATAAGTGAGACTGAAGTGGCCTCATTGATTTACTCTGTGGTGTGATTGGCTGCCTAGGGCGCCGGAACTATTTATTAAGTGTCTTTACAAAGGAATATTTGAGAGTGATTCTCTCTGTGGAGTGAGAGAGTTTCTTTGGGAATTGTTGTTGGTGTATGGTGTAGGTGTAGGGTGGGGAGTGTGTATGTGTGTAGGGGTGGTGTATGTGTGTGTGTGTGTGTGTGTGTGTGTGTGTGTGTGTGTGTGTGTGTGTGTGTGTGTGTGGTGTGTGTGTGTGGGTGTAGGTGGTGGATGTGTGTGTGTGTGTGTGTGGGGTGGGTGTGTGTGTGTTTGTTGTGTGGTGTGTGTGTGTGTGTGTGGGTGTGTGTGGTGGGTGGTGTGTGTGTGTGTGTGGGGGGTAGGTGTATGTGTGTTTGTGTGTGTGTGGGTGTGTGGGTGGATGTGTGTGTGTGGAGTACTCACCCAAATGTACACACACCTAAATATACTTGCAGGGGTCGAGCTAAGCTCTTAGCCCCGCCTTCCGAACGTTGTTAGATTAATGTAATGACTCATTTATGACACTTTTGCCATATTTACATTTAGCATTTTGAATCGAATTAGCTTCAGTGACTTCTACATGTAACCTATTCCATATACTGACAGCTCTAACCCTGAAAACGTAGAGTAAAAAGCCATATCAATTCCACTGATAATTTTGTACGTGGTAATTATATCTTCCCTAATTCTTCTGTCTTCTAATGACAGGAGGTTTAATTCCTTCGTTCTTTCCTCGTAGCGCATACCTTTCAACTCTGGTGATAAGTCTGGTGGCAACCGCTTACTTACTCCAGCATGATTTTGTGTTAAAATAGATTAGGACTGCACGCTGGCGCCGCATATTCCAGGATTATTCTAACATATGTAATATATAAGATGCTAAATGATTCTTGAATTAGATTTGCAAAGCAGTTCTTATTTTTGCCAACCTAGCGTACGCTGCTGATGATTTCCGTTTGATATCATTCCAGTGATCTTTCTGTCCAATCCATGAATGGCTTCATGTCCCGTTTGGTCCCTTGTGGCCGGTCTCCTTTCTACTCTTAGTTGTATTACTTTACACTTACTTGAGTTAAACTCTAGTAACTATTTATTGGAACATTCCTTCAATTTGTCCAAGTCATTTTGTAGTTTCTTGTTACCTTCTTTCGTCTTAATCCTCATAATTTTTACGTCATCAGCAAACAGTGAGAGTAATGAATCTGTTCCCCTGGAGGAGCGTTTACATGTACCAGTTGCTGGATAGTTCAGACTGCTGACCCATGTTGAACTCCTTAAAGGACATGTCGAGCCACTAAGATCTTGCCTGATGCAATGACTTGCTGTCTTCTGTTGCTTAGGTACTCCCTTATTCACCGGAGCACACTCCCTGTCACTCCTGCTTGCTTCTCCAACACACTATTTTCTTAGGAAGTACTGTGTCAAAGACTTTCTGACAGTTTACAAATATGCGGTCTGCAAATTCTTCTTTTGTCTTGTTTGTTTTTTGTTCCTCACTAGATCATAGAATTCTATTAAATTTGTGAAGGTGCGATATAAAGTTCCTTCTCTCCAAAGGAGTTAACTACCCTTTTTCTCACGATCTTCTCCATCACCTTGCACGGCACCTTGAGGTTACCTTGAGATGATTTCGGGGCTTATCGTCCCCGCGGTCCGGCCCTCGACCAGGCCTCCTCGTTGTTGAACTGGTCAACCAGGCTGTTGGACGCGGCTGCTTGCAGCCTGAAGTCAACAGCCTGGTTGGTCGGGACTACACTGGCTGTCTTTCAACTTCTGGTAGAGATGCTAATTCCAGTGAGCACTTATACACCCGCAGAAATTAGTGTCTTAACTATTTTCAGTCTTAACTCATGGAGGGGCGTGTAGCGTGTTGTAGAAGTGATAACACTACTCATAACTCACGGAGGGGCGTGTAGCGTGTTGTAGAAGTGATAACACTACTCATAACTCACGGAGGGCCGTGTAGCGTGTTGTAGAAGTGATAACACTACTCATAACTCACGGAGGGCCGTGTAGCGTGTTGTAGAAGTGATAACACTACTCATAACTCACGGAGGGCCGTGTAGCGTGTTGTAGAAGTGATAACACTACTCATAACTCACGTGAGGGGCGTGTAGCGTGTTGTAGAAGTGATAACACTACTCATAACTCACGGAGGGGCGTGTAGCGTGTTGTAGAAGTGATAACACTACTCATAACTCACGGAGGGCGTGTAGCGTGTTGTAGAAGTGATAACACTACTCATAACTCACGGAGGGCGTGTAGCGTGTTGTAGAAGTGATAACACTACTCATAACTCACGGAGGGGCGTGTAGCGTGTTGTAGAAGTGATAACACTACTCATAACTCACGGAGGGGCGTGTAGCGTGTTGTAGAAGTGATAACACTACTCATAACTCACGGAGGGGCGTGTAGCGTGTTGTAGAAGTGATAACACTACTCATAACTCACGGAGGGGCGTGTAGCGTGTTGTAGAAGTGATAACACTACTCATAACTCACGTGAGGGGCGTGTAGCGTGTTGTAGAAGTGATAACACTACTCATAACTCACGGAGGGGCCGTGTAGCGTGTTGTAGAAGTGATAACACTACTCATAACTCACGGAGGGGCCGTGTAGCGTGTTGTAGAAGTGATAACACTACTCATAACTCACGTGAGGGGCCGTGTAGCGTGTTGTAGAAGTGATAACACTACTCATAACTCACGGAGGGGCGTGTAGCGTGTTGTAGAAGTGATAACACTACTCATAACTCACGTGAGGGCCGTGTAGCGTGTTGTAGAAGTGATAACACTACTCATAACTCACGTGAGGGGCGTGTAGCGTGTTGTAGAAGTGATAACACTACTCATAACTCACGTGAGGGGCGTGTAGCGTGTTGTAGAAGTGATAACACTACTCATAACTCACGGAGGGCGTGTAGCGTGTTGTAGAAGTGATAACACTACTCATAACTCACGTGAGGGGCGTGTAGCGTGTTGTAGAAGTGATAACACTACTCATAACTCACGTGAGGGGCGTGTAGCGTGTTGTAGAAGATGATAACACTACTCATAACTCACGGAGGGGCGTGTAGCGTGTTGTAGAAGTGATAACACTACTCATAACTCACGGAGGGCCGTGTAGCGTGTTGTAGAAGTGATAACACTACTCATAACTCACGTGAGGGGCCGTGTAGCGTGTTGTAGAAGTGATAACACTACTCATAACTCACGTGAGGGGCGTGTAGCGTGTTGTAGAAGTGATAACACTACTCATAACTCACGTGAGGGGCCGTGTAGCGTGTTGTAGGAGTGATAACACTACTCATAACTCACGTGAGGGGCCGTGTAGCGTGTTGTAGAAGTGATAACACTACTCATAACTCACGTGAGGGGCGTGTAGCGTGTTGTAGAAGTGATAACACTACTCATAACTCACGTGAGGGGCCGTGTAGCGTGTGTAGGAGTGATACACTACTCATAACTCATATAACGGAGGGTGATGATCATAAATCCTAATCAATACTCTAATATTGTAAAATGGTGATCATGAGTTCCACAATACCCCCGGACAATAACAGCACATAACGTGGGAGAATACAATACCCCGGTGCGGGTATTGTATTCTCCATCCACATCCACACAGCGAAGGTGTGTGTAAGTGTGTGTGTGGATGGTGGCGGGGGGGGGGGGACAGATGTGATCAGGGGAGATGCATGTAGAGGCTGGCGGATGATGCTATTCCCACGGGTGGAATCCAGTTACGGCGCTGCGCCGGAGTCCCGTGTTATAAATTGCATTGTGTGGGCGAGATGAGGAGAGCTTTGTGTTGGAGGTGGGGGGGTGGGGGGGGAGCGGAGGTGCCATGCTTTCGCTGCCAGAGTGCCACTAAGGAACCCCAGCACGGCTATTAAGACGGCTCTTGCTGCTGCTGCTGCTGCTGCTGCTGCTGCTGCTGCTGCTGCTGCTGCTGCTGCTGCTGCTGCTGCTGGGAGAAAGGGGGGTGGTGGGGGGAGGAGGGGAAAGGGTTGGGGAAGAGATACCTTGTTGCATGAAGCTCTTGGGGAACTACCTGTTTTCTTTCTGCTTCATTTCCCCTTCCTCCGGTAACTTCCTTGCCCTGCTCCCTCACTTTCTTTCCTGCTCTCTCCCTTCCTCATCTTCATCTTCCTCCTTCTCATTCTTCATGAACACACACACACACACACAGTAGCAGAGTGGGCTACGTGCGGGGGGTCGTCGGGTCACAACTGATGATCACGGCTTCGATCTCCGCGGCAGGATAGAAGTTTATGAGCAGCGTGTTCCCCCTGATACAAGATCTAATATTTCAGTTTTATGTGACTCCATTAACTGTCCCTTAGTTGACGCTCTGATTAACCCCTCCCTCACTTGCGGAGGAACCGGTGGGTGAGGGGAGCCCGTGGTTGAGCGGACAGAACACTGGACGCGTGATCCTGTGGTCCCGGGTTCGATTCCGGGCGCCTGCGAGAAACGATGGGCATAGTTTCTTTAACCCTGATGCTTCTGTAACCTAGCAGTAAATAGGTACCTGGGAGTTAGTCAGCTGTCACGGGCTGCTTCCTGGGGGTGGAGGCCTGGTCGAGGACCGGGCCGCGGGGACACTAAAGCCCCGAAATCATCTCAAGATAACCTCAAGATAATCCCGTTGTTCCTTGGGGTGGGAATGTGTGTGTCTAAAGCGTGTGAACATTTATGAACCTCATTAGTGCATCATGAACATCGTACACAGTCATCTTTCTGAGATGTTTGTGTGGGTGTTCACTTATCTTTCTGAACTATCAGAAAGCCATTCGCATTGTGGTAGACGGGAGTAAGTGGAAAATGTGTTGAGGGAAGATAAAATATCTCTCTAAAATCAGTTGTCACATTATATATACTCGCTATATATAATGTGACATATAGGCACATTAGCAAGATGAGATCAGCAGTAAGCGCTCCCACATTTGTGTAGCATTCACGAACTTATACAGGGAAGGTATACGGTCGTCTTATATACTATAATGCGGTAATACGGATATATTATCGTATGAGCCGATACGAAAAATGTCCAGCCCTAGTGTAAAACTCCCGCGTCAAAGATCAGCGGCTACCATGAAAAGTTCATTGGTTTCGTGCAAGTCTGGTCCCGGAACTTAAAGGACTGACCTGTGAGGAAAAACTGAGGAAACAACACTTCATTACTCTGAAAAAAAAGACTAAGGCGTCAGACTGCAAGATTCCAACAGGTAAAATTAAGAATGATTGACAAAGTGAAGAAAAATGGATGTTTAGCAAGAGACGAGGTAAGACAAGAGGACATATAAGTAGAACTTAGATAAGTGAGAGGGAGCTTCTTTAGTGTGAGAGAAGTGAGTAAGAGTAATGAGTTAGAAGGAGAGGCAACAGAGCTTAGTTTCAGACATTGTTTCAAGAGTAATTGTGAGAAGAAGCAAGAGGCTCGAGTCTTTGTGATGGTGACTGCTGACTGAAAGGTCAAGATGAAGATGTTCTCCCTGCGAACACACACACACAGGCGGGACCAAAGAGCCAGAGCTCAACCCCCCGCAAACACAATTAGATGAGTACAGGCGATGAGTCACAATAACGTGGCTGAAGAGATGGACTTTCGGTCCAAGTCGGACCGAAACGTCGTCGTCCCTTCACCTTCTAGGTGAGTACAAGTCAGCACACACTCGGGCATAAGGTCAATAATGACCATACAGCCATGACCTTCTGCTATTGTCTTCACAAATCACAATAGTGGCATTCATTGGTGTGATTATAATCGCCTAAGAGCTTGGCGCCATCCATTACTTGCCGCCAACATAGTTTGATAAATCCTGGAGAAATATTATCATCTGGTAGGCCATTGATGGTCCAGGAACCCTGACGTGACATAAATAAGATAAATAGATAGATACAGATAGAAGTGTAATTAAAGATAAAACAAAGGACTGTCTTATAACTAATGAAGCTGCTTCACGCTTCCTTCTTCTTATGCTGAGGGCGTGCTGAAGCCCTACGCTGTAAACACCATCACCATCACCACCACCACCACCACAGTATAGCCGTCACCATCACCACTATCAACGGTGCACCACCACCATCTCTGCCACGGCTTCCTCCACTGTCGTCACTACCTATCACAATCACTAACATCACTCATCATCAATAATATAATATGCATTTGTTCATTATTTGCCATTGTTCATTGTGTGTGCGTTTGTTCATCATANATAAATGTATGTAGTAGATATAATAGAGGGAGAAATAGATTGGTTAGTAAGGCGGGTCCAAGAGTTAATAGCTCGATTCTGTAGGCACAAATAGTAAATACAACTAGTAAACTAACGTATATTAACCGAACTCACATCAAATATTCATAAACATCACCAGACATTGTACTTTGAGTTTCATTACAACACACTTAACGAGCATTTACCCAAGCATTAAACATTAAACATCTCTGCATAACATTAAGCCGGTGAATATATCAATCATTAACGAATGTATATACGCAAATTGGCAGATTTGTAAACCAAAAATGTAACACTAAGGCTCTCCCTTTTACAACATTTCGGCTTTTCCAATTTTCTTTAGTCTAGGGTACAAGAATATTTAATACTCATTGGGGGAAAATGAGTAAAAAAAATACAGTATTTAATACTAATCGCATGGCGAGAAAACTCGAATATTCGATTGATTTTGATTTTGCATTTTGACCATTTGCTAACGATTTTAAGCGGTGGCAGCTCGTGGTACTTGGCTGCTTATGCCAAAATACAACCTGACAGGAATATGCAGTAACGGAAGCATTATCTAGCATCTCAGTAGCATTAGCTGTTTTAACATTTGAAGTGATGGTAAGGGCAGAAGTAGTGCTAGAATAGTAATTTTAGTAATGAGTTGGGAGTAGCAACAGCAACATTGCTAGAAACAGCAGCAACAGCTGTAGAAGCAGCACAAACAATAACAGCAGCACCAACAGTAGCGCCAACAGTAGTAGCCTCATCAACAACACCAATATAAACCATATCAATGGATGAAATAACAATGGCAAGCATATCGAAATATTATCAAGGGCCGAGTCAACAAAGTTTTGGCAGAGGAAATATGACCCTTAAGTACCCCTTATTTAAAGCTGATTTACGTAAATCTGTCACATAAAGTTCCAGTTGTAAATCGCCTCCACTGATATCCTCCATTACGTTGTAAATAAGCGATGGATCTAGGACGGCCGTCTCATTTACATAAAGAGTCGTTTGTGTAAATCAGTCCTGTGGGGTCGCAAGAGTTGAAGTGGTATATGGTGTTGTTTGTAACTAGTGTGTGTGTGTGTGTGTGTGTGTGTGTGTGTGTGTGTGTGTGTGTGTGTGTGTGTGTGTGTGTGTGTGTGTGTGTGTGTGTGTGTGTGTGTGTGTGTGTGTGTGTCACCTATTTGTACTCACCTATTTGTGCTTGCGGGGGTTGAGCTTTGGCTCTTTGGTCCCGCCTCTCAACTGTCAATCAACTGGTGTACAGATTCCCGAGCCTACTGGGCTCTATCATATCTACACTTGAAACTGTGTATGGAGTCAGCCTCCACCACATCACTGCCTAAAGCATTCCATCCGTTAACTACTCTGACACTGAAAAAGTTCCTTCTAACGTCTCTGTGGCTCATGTGGGTACTCAGTTTCCACCTGTGTCCCCTTGTTCGCGTCCCCCCAGTGTTGAATAGTTTGTCCTTGTCTACCCGGTCGATTCCTCTGAGGATTTTGTAGGTTGTGATCATATCTCCCCTTACTCTTCTGTCTTCCAGTGTCGTAAGGTGCATTTCCCGCAGCCTTTCCTCGTAACTCATGCCTCTTAGTTCTGGGACTAGTCTAGTGGCATACCTTTGGACTTTTTCCAGCTTCGTCTTGTGCTTGACAAGGTACGGGCTCCATGCTGGGGCTGCATACTCCAGGATTGGTCTTACATATGTGGTGTACAAGATTCTGAATGATTCCTTACACAGGTTCCTGAACGCTGTTCTGATGTTAGCCAGCCTCGCATATGCCGCAGATGTTATCCTTTTTATGTGGGCTTCAGGAGACAGGTTTGGTGTGATATCAACTCCTAGATCTTTCTCTCTGTCCGTTTCATTAAGTACTTCATCTCCTATTCTGTATCCTGTGTCTGGCCTCCTGTTTCCACTGCCTAGTTTCATTACTTTGCATTTACTCGGGTTGAACTTCAACAGCCATTTGTTGGACCATTCACTCAGTCTGTCTAGGTCGTCTTGTAGCCTCCTACTATCGTCCTCAGTTTCAATCCTCCTCATAATTTTTGCATCATCGGCAAACATTGAGAGAAACGATTCTATACCCTCTGGGAGATCATTTACATATATCAGAAACAGTATAGGTCCAAGGACTGACCCCTGCGGGACTCCACTCGTAACGTCTCGCCAATCTGAGACCTCACCCCTCACACTGACTCTTTGTCTCCTGTTGCTTAGGTACTCCTGTATCCAACGGAGTACCTTCCCTTTCACTCCAGCCTGCATCTCCAGCTTTTTGACTAGTCTCTTGTGTGGCACTGTATCAAAGGCTTTCTGACAATCCAAAAATATGCAGTCTGCCCACCCTTCTCTTTCTTGCCTTATTTTTGTTGCCTGGTCGTAGAATTCAAGTAACCCTGTGAGGCAGGACCTGCCATCCCTGAATCCATGTTGGTGCTGTGTTACAAAGTTCTTTCGCTCCAGGTGCTCCACTAGCTTTCTTCGCACAATCTGTGTGTGTGTGTGTGTGTGTGTGTGTGTGTGTGTGTGTGTGTGTGTGTGTGTGTGTGTGTGTGTGTGTGTGTGTGTGTGTGCACGCGCACAGGGACGAGGGATCGACAGACACAACAGAGAAAAAACATAAATCAGACCCAACAAAAATGTTGCCATTTTGAGTTCCATAGGCTTCGCCCCGCTGCCTGTTAGACACGGCCAGTCACCCGTCACCTTGCTTTGTTCCCTCCCAGTCAATATGAACAACTCCTCCCGTGTTCAATTGTTCAAAGTGGACATTCAAAGGTAGAGAGAGAGAGAGAGAGAGAATTCTTAATAGGCTTTCCTCCCCTGGGATGATGATAATTCAACTATATATTTAATTGCATTTCGCACAGCCTGCAAATTTCGTTTAATATTTTTACAATTGTTGTAAATAATTGTGTTTACCTTTTTTTTGATGGTGTGTGGATTTAGGGTGAAAAATGTATTATTCTGGTTATTGGGTTCTCTGCTTTTTTTGCTGAATGTGAGTACTTTCCTAAATATGTTGATCTAAATGTTCTCGTGGGTCAAGCTTCAGTTCTTGCACCACACAGGTTCAGGTGACGGTCGTCTAATGTAATGTCTCCGGATATCGATTTATAATCTTGTATGTCTCGATCATATCTCCCCTTTCACCTCTCATTTTTACAGCATTGTGATTCCAAGTTCACTCAGTATTTGGTTGTTGTTGTCATCTCAGTTGGGAAGCAGTCGTGCCTTTCCTGTGTAGTAATTGTAACCGGCAAACAGACTAGAAATAATGTTTTTGTTTACTATGCCTACAGCTCATCTAAATTTTGTGGGAAACTCCTACAGTCGGTATTCATCTCGATGCTACTCGTGAACTTTGCAATAATAGCAGTAATAACGTCAAATTGTCGAGTTCTTCATCCATGTCAAGTTATGTGTACTAGAAATCGCTTGTGCCGCAACATTGAACTGTACGGAATTCCTGTAATGATGTTCTGACATTTCAAGAGTCCCTTCTTAGCGTTACTGTGTTAGGAAGTTCCAAGCGGATTTCCATTTTTGTCCATTACTCCGGCTTGATTCTCGAGCATGTACAGGAACCTTTTATGTGGGATAGTGTCAAATACTTTTTTGGTGATCTAAAAATA
>WNGS01060845.1:43168-54414 GCA_020271785.1 Procambarus virginalis
TTTAAGGGGGCGGCGTGGGGAGAATTTTTGTCTCTAATGGGGTCATATTTCTCGCACTTAATCTATTTCAACACTTCAAAATGTTTCAACACCATCATGTCGGTCGAGTGGGCAGAAAAGTGCCCGCTGGGGATCTCTGGATTGATCCTCCCTGATGCCCGCCCCCTTTTTGATGGGAATGGGGGCCTGCCCCTTCCTCATCTGTGCGGCAACACTTAGGAAGGAATGGGTTGTGGGCCTCGCTGGAAGGGTGTGTGTGTGTGTGTGTGTGTACCGCTGGCTTTGAAGGGTGACAGTCTACGGTGTGGGCGTATCAATGGCCGTGGAGGATGGTAGTTGGCTGGATACTGTGTCGGCTGACTGACACAGTTTGAGTTGTTAACTACCAACAGGAGGTGCACCGTACAGGCTGGTGGTACCGCGTGTCACTATACCTGTTTATACCACTGCCTTCATAACAGTAAATTAGGTTAGTGCAACGGAAGTAATATTAATGATTAAGGTATCAGCTGTGTTCACTAGGAACAACGTGTGGGGGGGGGAGATGTTTATGTGTTCATATAAATTGTCATCCACACTAACGTGGAAACAAACATTCACTCACCTGGGCTGTAGGTGACTCGAACCTGGACCCGGGAATAAGGAAAGTTATTATTAAAGTATTCCTTATAAGGGGTACTCAATAGCTCAGTCGATAGAGCTCTCTCTCTCTCTCTCTCTCTCTCTCTCTCTCTCTCTCTCTCTCTCTCTCTCTCTCTCTCTCTCTCTCTCTCTCTCTCTCTCTCTCTCTCTCTCTCTCTCTCTCTCTCTAATCAATCTTTAAGCTCGATCCCTCTCATAGCATCGCCTTTTCTCACCTCATCTCTCCAGCGTCTCTCTCTCATCTCCCATCATCACATCTCCTCTTCACCTCTACACACTCCATCTCCCCCTTACCCCCCCCCCTACCCGGCACCTCAAACCACATCCTCTCCCACAAAAGAGATCTCCTCTCCCGTGCAGAAGCGCGCTCAGCGCTCACCAAGCGCTCAGAATCTCCATAGCAACACCTTTACGACAGCGTAACTCCCAGCCCCCACTTACTTCATCTATACATCTCCCGGGAGCCTCTTACCCGTGGAATTTGAAACCTTATACACACATCACACACACACATCACACCAGGCGGGAGGTTTGTGTCGCATTGAATCCTATTGTGAAGCTCATTAGTTTGTTTCGGAGGGAGAACTTACGACCTCCCCCCCCACCTCTCCTGTTTTGTTTCACGGGGGGGTATTGGTGGGGCATTGTGCAGAATAGACTTTTTTGGTTTTGAAGCTGATTGCTTTAGTTGCAGTTTGTGAATTGATGATGCACGTTTATGCTGGTTGGTGTGGAGCTTCAGGTGGAAATGGAGCGTTTTGTTGGCGTGCCGTGAGCCCACAGTTTTACGAATGTCAACTGTGACGTGGGTGTTGTCTTAGATAAGTCGTTGTTGTCTTAGATAAGTCGTTGTTGTCTTAGATAAGTCGTTGTTGTCTTAGATAAGTCGTTGTTGTCTTAGACAAGTCGTTGTTGTCTTAGATAAGTTGTTGTTGTTTTAGATAAGTCGTTGTTGTGTTAGATAAGTAGTTGTTGTTTTAGATAAGTCGTTGTTGTGTTAGATAAGTAGTTGTTGTTTTAGATAAGTCGTTGTTGTGTTAGATAAGTAGTTGTTGTTTTAGATAAGTCGTTGTTGTCTTAGACAAGTCGTTGTTGTCTTAGATAAGTCGTTGTTGTTTTAGATAAGTCGTTGTTGTGTTAGATAAGTAGTTGTTGTTTTAGATAAGTCGTTGTTGTGTTAGATAAGTAGTTGTTGTTTTAGATAAGTCGTTGTTGTCTTAGACAAGTCGTTGTTGTCTTAGATAAGTCGTTGTTGTCTTAGATAAGTGGTTCTTGTCTTAGATAAGTGGTTCTTGTCTTAGATAAGTGGTTCTTGTCTTAGATAACTCGTTGTTGTCTTAGATAACTCGTTGTTGTCTTACAGGAAGAGTAAGAACGTGTATACAACCGGTCTTGCGCGTCGACACTGATGTTCCTATAATCTGAGGATTGCGTCAATATTGCACTGCTTTTATTTTCACTAAGCCACTGCGATTTTGACGCTCAGGTCGATTCCGCTAGATTGCAATGAATGGCTACGTCACATTGGGATTTAATCTCTTTTTTGGGATGTTTGCAGTATTTGAGGCAAAGGGTTTTAATAATGGCATTGTTCGTGTTCCGACATTGTTTGCTTTTGAATAAAGTATTTTTGACTGTGTTTGGAAGTGGAAAGAGAGAATTATTGTGGATGAGTAATTGGCAACACCGCTCGTGTTTGGCTTCACATCTGACCTTTATAACTGCAGCGAAACATCTGGCTAGTATATAAAATGCATTATAGCGTCTGACCTTTATATGTATATATCACTAAGAACTCTTTGACCCGGCCAGGATTCGAACCCATGCCGTCCAGGATCACCCCTAAACGTACACAGTACCGTGACCACCGCACCAATGATCGTCTTTGGTGCGATCGACGATCATACACAAGACCGGGTCAAAGAGTTCTTAGTGATATATGGCTTGCGCGTTCATGCAGCTTTCTCACGTATGTATGTATATATATATACATATATATATATATTATAAATATAGATATAGATATATATATATATATATATATATAATAATAATAATCATAATATAATATAATACTATATATCTATAATATATTATATATATATATATATATATATATATATATATATATATATATATATATATATGACCAAATAGCTACCCGACTGTTAAAAGTCATTGGTAGTCTTAGCTATTTCTTACAATGACCCAACTGCAACTCGGCGCCCACAGACCAGAGGTTCGTTTTCATTGACACAGTTCACTTATTTGAGAGAACACGAGCCCCAATTTTGTGACAGTAAACCTGCATGAGCCGCAAGCCGATTATGTCAGCAAGAGCTCCTCCCGTGAAAGGTTCAAACCTTAGACTGACAGTGTAATGAACACACTGACAGTCAGTACTCTCACCAACCCTCTTTCTGATATAATCGGCTTGCGGTTTATGCAAGCGATTAGAATATATATATATATATATATATATATATATATATATATAATATATATATATATATATATATATATATATAAATGTTTTTATTTTATTTAACAAATCTTAGCCTCATAACAAATGAATACTTCCCTAAACAAATTTTTGCCTTTTAGAATTTTCTTAAGTCTTTTCAAATAAAGTTTAGGCAAAAACAAAATGATAAAAATATTAAAACAAAATAATAAAACAAAATGTCATTGTTTGTACTGGACGCGCGTCCTTCAGGTAGGCCCATCACCACCCCTTCACCTGACGCTTCAAGACCCATCGCCTCCCCATCTCCCCTCCTCCCACAAAAAAAAAAACCTGTCTATAACCTCGGTACAGAGAAACAATGCAATAGACCAAGAGATCGCGCGGAGGTGTATGTGGAACAAGGCATTCAATTCCCTGGGAAAGCAGCATACGATTGTATCTACTTCACTCAGGTGCAATTCGTGTTTTTTTTTTCCCCTGCACGGTGTTTGAGGATCTACAAGAGCCGCTGACGGTGGGAGGGAGATATAGAGAGAAGAGAGTGAGGGGCTGACAGTCCGGTGATCACTCACCTCCGTATTCCGCTCTGGACAAATTCAGAGATATCTGTTCCATTTTTGTTTCTCACGAATACGTCAATGGATCTTTTAGTGGGGATGGATGGGCATGAGAGCTCTTACTCTTCTCGTTCCCTGTAGGAGAGCTCTTACTCTTCTCGTTCCCTGGGGTAGGAGAGAGCTCTTAATTTTTCTTGTTCCCTGGGGTAGGAGAGCTCTTACTTTTCTTGTTCCCTGGGGTAGGAGAGCTCTTACTTTTCTTGTTCCCTGGGGTAGGAGAGCTCTTACTTTTCTTGTTCCCTGGGGTAGGAGAGCTCTTACTTTTCTGTTCCCTGGGGTAGGAGAGCTCTTACAGTTCCCTGAGGAAGGTGAGCTCTTACAATTTGCCATTGTGGTTGACACTCATAATGCCTTCAAGGCTCTGGAGTCAGTTCCCATCCTCTGGTGGTAGAAATCCCCCATACTGCTGTGTCGTATCGCTGGCGGAGGCAAGACAGTCGCGTTCTGCTGAGTTCCCTCCCTTATTGGTGTTCTCTTCAGCGACTGTGCGAACACCGCCGCTGGAGACGACATTCGAACTTGTTGCTCCGTTTCCCGGAAAAGGATTCCATTTTGCGATTTCCACCCGGTCGTCACACAACCCGGGACGTTGACAGGGTCGTTGGACGGGACCGTTGACAGGGTAGTGGGACGGGACCGTTGACAGGGTCGTTGGAACGGGACCGTTGACAGGGTCGTTGGACGGGTCCGTTGACAGGAGTCGTTGGAAGGGACCGTTAACAGGAGTCGTTGGACGGGTCCGTTGACAGGGTCTTGGAAGGGACCGTTGACAGGAGTCGTTGAACGGGTCCGTTGACAGGAGTCGTTGGAAGGGACCGTTGACAGGAGTCGTTGGACGGGTCCGTTGACAGGAGTCGCTGGACGGACCGTTGACAGGAGTCGTTGGAAGGGACCGTTGACAGGAGTCGTTGGACGGGACCGTTGACAGGGTCGTTGGACGGGACCGTTGACAGGAGTCGTTGGACGGGACCGTTGACAGGGTCGTTGGACGGGACCGTTGACAGGAGTCGTGGACGGGTCCGTTGACAGGAGTCGCTGGACGGGACCGTTGACAGGAGTCGTTGGAAGGGACCGTTGACAGGAGTCGTTGGACGGGACCGTTGACAGGGTCGTTGGACGGGACCGTTGACAGGAGTCGTTGGAAGGGACCGTTGACAGGGTCGTTGGACGGGACCGTTGACAGGAGTCGCTGGACGGGACCGTTGACAGGAGACGTTGGAAGGGACCGTTGACAGGGTCGTTGGACGGGACCGTTGACAGGAGTCGTTGGACGGGACGTTGACAGGAGACGTTGGAAGGGACCGTTGACAGGGTCGTTGGACGGGACCGTTGACAGGAGTCGTTGGAAGGGACCGTTGACAGGAGTCGTTGGAAGGAACCGTTGACAGGGTCGTTGGACGGGACCGTTGACAGGGTCGTTGGACGGGACCGTTGACAGGAGTCGTTGGAAGGGACCGTTGACAGGGTCGTTGGACGGGACCGTTGACAGGAGTCGTTGGACGGGACCGTTGACAGGAGTCGTTGGAAGGGACCGTTGACAGGAGTCGTTGGACGGGACCGTTGACAGGGTCGTTGGAAGGGACCGTTGACAGGAGTCGTTGGACGGGACCGTTGACAGGGTCGTTGGAAGGGACCGTTGACCGGAGTCGTTGGACGGGACCGTTGACAGGGTCGTTGGAAGGGACCGTTGACAGGAGTCGTTGGACGGGACCGTTGACAGGGTCGTTGGAAGGGACCGTTGACCGGAGTCGTTGGACGGGACCGTTGACAGGGTCGTTGGAAGGGTCCGTTGACAGGGTCGTTGGAAGGGTCCGTCGACAGGAGTCGTTGGACGGGACCGTTGACAGGAGTCGTTGGAAGGGACCGTTGACAGGGTCGTTGGAAGGGTCCGTTGACAGGAGTCGTTGGACGGGACCGTTGACAGGAGTCGTTGGACGGGACCGTTGACAGGGTCGTTGGACGGGACCGTTGACAGGGTCGTTGGACGGGACCGTTGACAGGGTCGTTGGACGGGACCGTTGACAGGGTCGTTGGACGGGACCGTTGACAGGGTCGTTGGACGGGACCGTTGACAGGGTCGTTGGACGGGACCGTTGACAGGGTCGTTGGACGGGACCGTTGACAGGGTCGTTGTACGGGACCGTTGACAGGGTCGTTGGACGGGACCGTTGACAGGGTCGTTGGACGGGACCGTTGACAGGGTCGTTGGACGGGACCGTTGACAGGGTCGTTGGACGGGACTGTTGACAGGAGTCGTTGGACGGGACCGTTGACAGGGTCGTTGGAAGGGACCGTTGACAGGGTCGTTGGACGGGACCGTTGACAGGGTCGTTGGACGGGACCGTTGACAGGGACGTTGGACGGGACCGTTGACAGGAGTCGTTAGACGGGACCGTTGACAGGGTCGTTGGAAGGGACCGTTGACAGGGTCGTTGGAAGGGTCCGTTGACAGGAGTCGTTGGACGGGACCGTTGACAGGAGTCGTTGGACGGGACCGTTGACAGGGTCGTTGGACGGGACCGTTGACAGGAGTCGTTGGACGGGACCGTTGACAGGAGTCGTTGGACGGGACCGTTGACAGGGTCGTTGGACGGGACCGTTGACAGGAGTCGTTGGAAGGGACCGTTGACAAGGTCGTTTGACAGGTCCGTTGACAAGGGTCGTTGGACGGGACCGTTGACAGGAGTCGTTGGAAGGGACCGTTGACAGGGTCATTGGAAGGGACCGTTGACAGGGTCGTTGGACGGGACCGTTGACAGGGTCATTGGAAGGGACCGTTGACAGGGTCGTTGGAAGGGACCGTTGACAGGGTCGTTGGACGGGACCGTTGACAGGGTCGTTGGAAGGGACCGTTGACAGGGTCGTTGGAAGGGACCGTTGACAGGGTCATTGGAAGGGACCGTTGACAGGGTCGTTGGAAGGGACCGTTAACAGGGTCATTGGAAGGGACCGTTGACAGGGTCGTTGGAAGGGACCGTTGACAGGGTCGTTGGACGGGACCGTTGACAGGAGTCGTTGGAAGGGACCGTTGACAGGGTCGTTGGAAGGGACCGTTGACAGGGTCGTTGGAAGGGACCGTTGACAGGGTCGTTGGAAGGGACCGTTGACAGGGTCGTTGGACATGACCGTTGACAAGGTCGTTGGAAGGGACGTTGACAGGGTCGTTGGAAGAGACCGTTGACAGGGTAGTTGGAAGGGACCGTTGACAGGAGTCGTTGGAAGGGACCGTTGACAGGGTCGTTGGAAGAGACCGTTGACAGGGTAGTTGGAAGGGACCGTTGACAGGGCCGTTGGAGGGACCGTTGACAGGGTAGTTGGAAGGGACCGTTGACAGGGTAGTTGGAAGGGACCGTTGACAGGGTCGTTGGAAGGGACTGTTGACAGGGTAGTTGGAAGGGACCGTTGACAGGGTAGTTGGAAGGGACCGTTGACAGGGTCGTTGGAAGGGACGTTGACAGGGTCGTTGGACGGGACCGTTGACAGGGTCGTTGGACGGGACCGTTAACAGGGTCATTGGAAGGGACCGTTGACAGGGTCGTTGGACGGGACCGTTGACAGGGTCGTTGGACGGGACCGTTGACAGGGTCGTTGGACGGGACCGTTGACAGGGTCGTTGGACGGGACCGTTGACAGGGTCGTTGGACGGGACCGTTGACAGGGTCGTTGGACGGGACCGTTGACAGGGTCGTTGGACGGGACCGTTGACAGGGTCGTTGGACGGACCGTGACAGGGTCGTTGAACAGGACCGTTGACAGGGTCGTTGGACGGGACCGTTGACAGGGTCGTTGGACGGGACCGTTGACAGGGTCGTTGAACAGGACCGTTGACAGGGTCGTTGGACGGGACGTTGACAGGGTCGTTGGACGGGACCGTTGACAGGGTCGTTGGACGGGCAATGTCAGGAAACAAACAACACTATTAAAAGAGACCAACCCCCTTCCCCCCCCTTGACCTTCCTCCTACCACCGAAAGAAAGAAGGAAGGAAGTCTATCGCATCGTCTATTGCGTTTTTCATCGCAATAGACGATGGAAACGGCTGTGGCACGTCGGCTACTTAGAACTCATGGCTACTTAAAATGGAACACTGCTTCCTGCTCCTTACTGTCCGAAACACCTTTTTGTCCCACTCACATCTTTTTCGAATGTCCCGATTTTAAGATCGATCGTATGTCTTGCGTTTAATTCATCGGTGTCACTTGTCCTTTGATTGAAGCCTCGGTGAAGCCGATAACTTTGAAGTCGTTCGTTTTGTTTCCTTTTTTTTTTTGTCCCTCGTATTGGCTTCTTGGATAATGTTTAGCGTCTTTTGAAGATCGTGAGACATGAACGCTGCTGCGGAGTGTTTCCTGCTGGCCTCCTTATTGTTGCTAATTGGTTATACCTGTGTTGAGAGGCACTTGTACCTGTGTCCAGAGGCACTTGTACCTGTGTCCAGAGGCACTTGTACCTGTGTCCAGAGGGCACTTGTACCTGTGTCCAGAGGGCACTTGTACCTGTGTCCAGACGGCACTTGTACCTGTGTCCAGAGGGCACTTGTACCTGTGTCCAGAGGGCACTTGTACCTGTGTCCAGAGGGCACTTGTACCTGTGTCCAGAGGGCACTTGTACCTGTGTCCAGAGGGCACTTGTACCTGTGTCCAGAGGGCACTTGTACCTGTGTCCAGAGACACTTGTACCTGTGTTCAGGGACAATGAACATTCACAGACAGAAATAATAGGGATTAGTCCTTCGGGGCCTTCAGTCGCAATCCATTAGTGGAGAAGTAAAGTTTGTCCTCTTGCTCAAGACAATCTAATTTTACGCACATTTGCTGTGAAAGGATCTGAGGGCAGGCAAATTTGCTTTTCGGCGGTTGAATTTTATGTGCCCCATGCTGCCTTGGGGGTGATCCTGTTTCAGGGAGCGGTACAGTTTCAGGAAGTGGTAGAGTTTCAGGGAGTGGTACAGTTTCAGGGAGTGGTATAGTTTCAGGGAGTGGTACAGTTTCAGGGAGCGGTACAGTTTCAGGAAGTGGTAGAGTTTCTGGGAGTGGTACAGTTTCAGGGAGTGGTATAGTTTCAGGGAGTGGTACAGTTTCAGGGAGCGGTACAGTTTCAGGAAGTGGTAGAGTTTCAGGGAGTGGTACAGTTTCAGGGAGTGGTAGAGTTTCAGGGAGTGGTATAGTTTCAGGAAGTGGTATAGTTTCAGGGAGTGGTATAGTTTTCAGGGAGTGGTACAGTTTCAGGAAGTGGTATAGTTTCAGGGAGTGGTACAGTTTCAGGGAGTGGTATAGTTTCAGGGAGTGGTACAGTTTCAGGAAGTGGTATAGTTTCAGGAAGTGGTATAGTTTCAGGGAGTGGTATAGTTTCAGGGAGTGGTACAGTTTCAGGGAGTGGTACAGTTTCAGGGAGTGGTATAGTTTCAGGAAGTGGTATAGTTTCAGGGAGTGGTATAGTTTCAGGGAGCGGTACAGTTTCAGGGAGTGGTATAGTTTCAGGGAGTGGTACAGTTTCAGGGAGTGGTACAGTTTCAAGGAGTGGTACAGTTTCAGGGAGTGGTATAGTTTCAGGGAGTGGTACAGTTTCAGGGAGTGGTACAGTTTCAAGGAGTGGTACAGTTTCAGGAAGTGGTAAAGTTTCAGGGAGTGGTACAGTTTCAAGGAGTGGTACAGTTTCAGGGAGTGGTACAGTTTCAGGGAGTGGTACAGTTTCAGGGAGTGGTACAGTTTCAGGGAGTGGTACAGTTTCAGGGAGCGGTACAGTTTCAGGGAGCGGTACAGTTTCAGGGAGCGGTACAGTTTCAGGGAGTGGTACAGTTTCAGGCAATGATTCATTTGCATTTTCGTTGCTCTGCTCTGCTTGCTGAGACCAGCCTTAACCTAAACTGGCTTTAACAACTAGTTAAGCCTTAACAACTAGTGAAGCCTTAACAACTAGTGAAGCCTTAACAACTAGTTAAGCCTTAACAACTAGTGAAGCCTTAACAACTAGTGAAGCCTTAACAACTAGTTAAGCCTTAACAACTAGTGAAGCCTTAACAACTAGTTAAGCCTTAACAACTAGTGAAACCTTAACACTAGTTAAGCCTTAAGAACTAGTGAAGCCTTAACGCCTTAACAACTAGTTAAGCCTTAACAACTAGTTAAGTTCTTAAGGCTTAGTTCAAAGTTGAGGCTAACTACTTGAGACTAGTTCAATGACTGTTCTCTGATTTTTTTCACATTATAGTTAAAGATTGAGTGTTCAAAGAGCTTCAACTTCTCCTTCGTCAAGCATATTAATTTACTGACAACTTTTCCACTAATGACGTTCTTTATGTGTATCTGTCTGATTTATCTATAACAATAGTTATTTATCTATTCCTCTAAGAATCTTGCATTTCATTAACATATCCCCCCTTTTTGTTTTTCTTCTCAAGTGGGGCGAGGTGCAATTCTCTCAGTCTTTCCTCATAACTCGGTCCCCTTAGCTCAGAAACCAATCTTATTACCTGTCTTTGGACTTTTATAGTTTTTGTTTTTCCTTTTTCAGGTAAGTGTTCCAGGTCGACCGAATACTTCACAGTCGCGTCTCAAGTAAGTAAGTCTTTCCAGACGTTGTTCTTCTAATGTGACCGTCGGGCATCAGAGATGTTTATGCCTCCTCTTTTTTGGATGAAAAAGATTCAATTTTTTTCCAACATTTCACGCTTCAGGTGCCCAGTCCTTTTATTACTTTGCAGTTTGGCTGTGATTAAGTTCAGTATAGTCGGCTTAGCAGACCACTTGTGAAATGTTCCTGGTTCATTTTACAGTGTATTACAGCCCTATTCTATCCTTCCTCGATAGTTAGGCACCAACACTCGCACTCTACACTCACTGTTTCGAATGTTGGCAACACATCAGCCCTCTTCAGTCAGTCTGGTAGCTCTCTCTATATTTCATTGAGTTGTATATAATATAGTAAAGGCTCCTGTTGTTTCTTGTCTTTGGTGAATTACAGACGTGTAAGTGTACTTGTGTGTGTACTCTCCTAGTTGTGCTTGCGGGGGTTGAGCTTTAGCTCTTTGGTCCCGCCTCTCTACTGTCAATCAACTGTTACTAACTACTAACTATTTTTTTTCACACACACACCCAGGAAGCAGCTCCGTAACAGCTGTCTAACTCCCAGGTACCTATTTACTGCTAGGTAACAGGGGCATTCAGGATGAAAGGAAACTTTGCCCATCAGGCCTAGTCCGGAAATCGAACCCGGCCCACAGAATTACGAGTCCTGCGCGCCATCCACTCAGCTACCTGTGTAAGTGTGTGTGTGTGTGTTGAGTGAGTGAGTGTGTGAGTGAGTGAGTGAGCGTGTGAGTGAGTGTGAGTGAGTGTCCCAGCGCCTCCAACACCTTCCTGGGTGGTAATGGAAAAGCTTTCAAACAATTCATGTGCTTCGCAACTCCTATCGCACGTCCTTCTCTGACTGATCCCTATATATGTGTCTTATACACGTGCCTCTCCCACGTCCCTCCCACACACACGTGCGTCTCCCACGTCCTTCCACACACACGTGCGT
>WNGS01060857.1:0-12444 GCA_020271785.1 Procambarus virginalis
TGTGTGTGTGTGTGTGTGTGTTGTGTGTTTGGAAGTTGTGTGTGTGTGTGTGTGTGTGTGGTGTGGTGTGTGTGTGTGTGTGTGTGTGTGTGTGTGTGTGTGTGTGTGTGTGTGTGTGTGTGTGTGTACTCACCTAGTTGTACTCACCTAGTTGTGCTTGCGGGGGTTGAGCTCTGGCTCTTTGGTCCCGCCTCTCAACCGTCAATCAACAGGTGTACAGGTTCCTGAGCCTATTGGGCTCTATCATATCTACACTTGAAACTGTGTATGGAGTCAGCCTCCACCACATCGCTTCCTAATGCATTCCATTTGTCAACCACTCTGACACTAAAAAAGTTCTTTCTAATATCTCTGTGGCTCATTTGGGCACTCAGTTTCCACCTGTGTCCCCTAGTGCGTGTGCCCCTTGTGTTAAACAGCCTGTCTTTATCAACCCTGTCGATTCCCCTGAGAATCTTGAATGTGGTGATCATGTCCCCCCTAACTCTTCTGTCTTCCAACGAAGTGAGGTTTAATTCCCGCAGTCTCTCCTCGTAGCTCATACCTCTCAGCTCGGGTACTAGTCTGGTGGCAAACCTTTGAACCTTTTCCAGTTTAGTCTTATGCTTGACTAGATATGGACTCCATGCTGGAGCCGCATACTCCAGGATTGGTCTGACATATGTGGTATATAATGTTCTGAAAGATTCCTTACACAAGTTTCTAAAGGCCGTTCTTATGTTAGCCAACCTGGCATATGCTGCTGATGTTATCCTCTTGATATGAGCTTCAGGGGACAGGTCTGGCGTGATATCAACCCCCAGGTCTTTCTCTCTCTCTGACTCTTGAAGTATTTCATCTCCCAAATGATACCTTGTATCTGGTCTCCTGCTTCCTACCCCTATCTTCATTACATTACATTTGCTTGGGTTAAACTCTAACAGCCATTTGTTCGACCATTCCTGCAGCTTGTCCAGGTCTTCTTGAAGTCTCAAGCTGTCCTCCTCTGTCTTAATCCTTCTCATAATTTTGGCGTCGTCAGCAAACATTGAGAGGAATGAGTCTATACCCTCTGGGAGATCATTTACGTATATCAGAAACAGGATAGGTCCAAGTACAGAGCCCTGTGGGACTCCACTGGTGACTTCACGCCAGTCTGAGGTCTCACCCCTCACTGTAACTCTCTGCTTCCTATTGCTTAGGTACTCCCTTATCCACTGGAGCGCCCTACCTGTTACTCCTGCCTGTTTCTCCAGCTTATGCATCAACCTTTTATGGGGTACTGTGTCAAAGGCTTTCCGACAGTCCAAAAAAATGCAGTCCGCCCACCCTTCTCTTTCTTGCTTAATTTTTGTCACCTGATCGTAGAATTCTATCAAGCCTGTAAGGCAAGATTTACCCTCCCTGAACCCATGTTGATGGGTTGTCACGAAGTCTCTTCTCTCCAGATGTGTTACTAGGTTTTTTCTCACAATCTTCTCCATCACCTTGCATGGTATACAAGTTAAGGACACTGGCCTGTAGTTCAGTGCCTCTTGTCTGTCACCCTTTTTGTATATTGGTACTACATTAGCAGTCTTCCATATTTCTGGTAGGTCCCCCGTTTCCAGTGACTTACTATACACTATGGAGAGTGGTAAGCAAAGTGCTCCTGCACACTCTTTCAATACCCATGGCGAGATTCCATCCGGCCCAACAGCTTTTCTCACATCCAGCTCCAATAGGTGCTTTTTGACCTCATCTCTTGTAATTTCGAACCTATCCAAGGTCACCTGGTTTGCTGCCACCTCTCCCAGCGCCGTGATATCTCCCTGTTCTATTGTAAAGACCTCCTGGAACCTTTTGTTGAGTTCTTCACACACCTCTTTGTCATTCTCTGTGTACCTGTCCTCGCCCACCCTAAGTTTCATCACCTGTTCCTTCACTGTTGTCTTCTTCCTGATGTGACTGTGTAGTAGCTTTGGTTCAGTCTTGGCTTTATTAGCTATATCATTTTCATACCTTTTCTCAGCTGCTCTTCTCACACTGACATACTCGTTCCTGGTTCTCTGGTATCTTTCTCTACTTTCTGGTGTTCTGTTATTACGGAAGTTCCTCCATGCCCTTTTGTTCAGCTCCTTTGCTTTCATACATTCCCTATTAAACCACGGATTCTTCCTTTGCTTCTCTGTTTTTTCCTGTTGGGCTGGGACAAACCTGCTTACAGCCTCCTGACATTTTGGGGCGACATAGTCCATCATGTCTTGTACGGACTTGGTTCCGAGTTCTGTGTCCCAATGTATATCCCATAGGAATTTATTCATCTCCTCATAGTTTCCCTTTCGGTACGCAAGCCCTTTGGCTCCCAGTTCTTTTTTGGTGGTGATAATTCCTAGCTCAACCAGGTACTCAAAACTCAATACACTATGATCACTCATTCCCAAGGGGGCTTCCAACTTAACTTCCCTTATACCCGACTCATTTAGGGTAAATGTGTGTGCGTGCGTGCGTGCGTGCGTGCGTGCGTGCGTGTGATCCATCCCATCCCATCACATCTTCTGTGATGTGATGGATCTACACTTCACAGGATTGAGTCATAGATCTACACATTACGGGGGAAGACCACAGTCTTCTTACGGGGGAAGACCACGACCACAGTCTTAATCTTATGGTAGACGACCACAGTCTTAATCATATGGTCGAAGACCACAGTCGAGTCTTCAGCCATTAATCTCTAAAACACAACAAAATAAAATAAAATAAGTGGGCCTGCAGGGAACATACTGAATACGAGAAAGTTTCAATTTATACACAACGAAATTAATTGAAATATTTTTAACCTATGATGGAAACAAAACAAGCAAATGTTTTGCTAGGTAAAATGATCCATAAATCATCAACGCTATTCCTATCACATTATTAACCAAGGTGTTTTTTGAACGTAAACATGCACAATTTGTATCCTTGATTGGTGTTTAAATTTTGTGTCTATTGATTCACGTTTTGTGTTCATATATTTGGCTTGCTGTTAATAATCCACTTCTAATATGTCTTCACCCATTTTTAGCCAGCAATTGAGTCTCTTATGCCAAGTCCCTTTGCCATTGTTGCTATGAAAACAGAACACTAGGAACCATTTTATAAGGAAGCAGATTATTATTTATATATATATATATATATATATATATATATATATATATATATATATATATGTATATATATATATATATATATATATATATATATATATATATATATATATATATATAGTGATGATAATCTCTTTCAAGAGAGATTGAGCCTGCTCTTCCCTTCATAAAGTTACTTATACATATACAAGAATAAAGATGCTACCTTCAAGATACGTCTACCAGTAGCACAAAACGTTTTGACCAGGAGGCAAACGTACCCTAAACTCCCCCCACTCCACACTCACTCCATGCCGGCTCGCCACCGTCGTCAACCAGCAAACTACCATTCCAGCCTGCCTTGCTTCTGATTGGTGACCCGCCGACTGCACACCTGCACCTCAGCGCCCTCTACTTAATCGATGTCTAGGCTTGAACCAGTCATTGAAGTTAGAATATCTTGTGTGCTCAAGCAGAAAACAACTAACTGATATACGCTCTATCAGGTGGATTTTTCCCAGCTAGCGCTTTATTCTCAGCACCTGTTTATTTCATTTTGTCTTTATTTTATTCCTAGAGTAATTCATCCCTGCTCTTAATTTTTATGTCATATTTTTTGGCTTGTTTGTTTGCACTGTACATAGCCAAGGGATTCTTTTTGTTCATAACTTGTTTTCCATTTAATTAAAGTTTCATTGTTCATACTATGTGTTTTGCGTGTCTTCCCTTACTTTACCACAGACAACAGCCAAGCAGTCTATCTCTTTTTTTGTAAATGTGATAGGCTTTGACACCAGCCAGTAGGATGACTGCTGAACATCTACACTCCTTCATTTTCCCGTCACAATATATTATATATATTTATATTTATATATATATAGGGGGGTACCACCTCTGGTGCAATTATAGGGACCCACAGCCTCAGAGAAGGGAACACACAGCATTCAGGGAAAAACTTGTCATTTAACTCTGAATACATAAGGGTGTTCGCTTCTCCTACCACCCCCCTTTTTTATGGTGTACACTTTATTAAGCATGGTTATACAGTTACATATCTGATTGTATACAAAAAAATGAACATTAAGAGGACACAAAAAATAGTTCGCTTCCTAGAGGCTGTAGATTTCCTCGAACTCCTCCGACGTTGGGCAGGAACCGAGGATGCAGCGAGCATTCCCCCTCTGGATCACGACACTGAGGCGCTGAAAGAGAAAACTTGCCACTCTAGGGTCTCTTGTGGTGTCAATGAGCTTGGAACCAAGATCCTTTAGAAACCTTCTTGCACTCTCTCCCCATGGGCCTAGGGTCTCGAGACCCTATTGGAACGAGTTGTACCGATGATCTAATTGCCTGTACTTGGCTGACTTGTCTCTTTCTCTGTGTGTCGCCGCGACTCCTGCTGTGCCGGCAGAGAGGTTGATGTATGTGGCTGCCAGGGTGGATACGCAAGTATAGTCCCATGCCAACTGTCTGCCACCCTTCCACGGACGCAGTGTGATTCCGTCTGGTCGGCCGGCAAAGCTAAGAGAGTCACGGCTCAGAAGGTTGCGGGGCTCTCTCTCCGCTGGACACTGGGCAGAGGCAAGGCTTCTTTTAATGATGTCGTTGACTTCGTCGTGTCTAGTGTGCCAACCACCAGATTTTCCACAGTGCAGGCCATGCAATCCATATTCGTCAGCATCTACCTCGCCGCAAATACACCTATGAACAGTGTGGATAGGGGCAGCAAGATGGAGAGCGACTGCAATACGGAGCTCCTGCCGATCAAGACGTGTGCCTGTCGCAGACATAGGGACTGCCAAAAGGAAGTCCCCTGCATGGCGAGCCTGCACAGCTGTGAGGCGTGCACGATCACTGGGGGTTGTTGCTGACTCCAGCAAAGCTGTGGCTTTTTTGTCTGCAATGGGGCTGACCCAACTGGATTGTTTCTTGGCTTTCGGCATGGCTGGTCTGAGTGCTGGGTCTGCTATGGCACCCCATTTCGTGTCGCATTCCGTATAGTGGGGGTCCTGTATCCCCTCTACATCACTCAGGGTGTCAGGTAGAATTTCCTTAACCAGGTCATCTGATGCTGAGGAGGAAGACAGGAAGGCTGGGACAGCAATTTGGGTGGCGGTGCGGACACCCAAGCCACCGAGCCTAACAGGAAGAGTGGCTTGTTTCCACTGGCACTCGTTGAGGGAGAGATTAACAACTTTTTCCAGCATGGTCTTCAGTAAGAGGTCATACTCTTCAAGCTTTCGGTTGTCGTAAGTGGGGGCGCACCTCAGAAAGTAGGTTAGCCTTGAAAGGGATAGGCATTTGGTGAGGAGATAAAAAGCATCGTGGGCATCAATGTCACCTATTCTGTCTTCCATCCTCCTAAGGTCTGCGATTTTCTTGTCAAGGATCTCCTCAATGGCGTTAGACCCGAGGGGGGCTCCAAGGAGGGTGCTGTTCTCGGCCCTAATGACATGGGCTCCAGGCAAGGCAGACCTTATTCTAGCTACGATGTCTGGGTTGGAGGAGACTACTTCACACTTGGAAGGGTTCAGGACGAGACCCAGGCTTACTTCTTGCTCCCTTATTTTCCTGATGTCTGCCAAGAGGTCGTCTACGGTGCCAGCTATAGTGCCATCATCCAAAAACCAGACGTTGAACTCGCTGGACAAGCTTTCGGTGATTTCTTTTAAGACTAAGCAGAAAAAAAGGGGAGCAAGAGGATCACCTTGCTGAACACCTTCACATGATCTGATTTCATGTTCACCAAAGAGCAGTTTTGACTCACCACTGTAGCACGATAGTATGAACGGGTAGAGGGGCCGGAAATGGCGATGTATGGCACAAAGTACTGCATCTCTTCTGACCATGTTGAAGGCATTCTTAAAGTCCAGTTTGAGCAGGGCCTTTTCATCAGAAATGTTGGTGATGTATGCTCGTGCTGCATGGGCAGCCGCTTCACAGCCTTGGAGGATTCCAAATCCTAGCTGGATTGGTTTCAGCAATTCAGCCGCTTGCTGGCTGACAACCCTCGTAGCAGCCTTGGCAATCAGGCGTCGGAGAGTGTTGCCAACAGCGATTGGCCTGATTCCATCGTCCTTCTTTTTGAGAGCACAGAGGAAGGCACCAAAAAAGAGAGGCCTGATGACCTCAAGTATATCACCAGCCAGGCACATGTTAACGAACCTTGTTAGTTCCATAAGAAGATCTTGTGCAGCATCACCAACCGCAGGATTTAACATTTGCTTGATGTGTTGAGGTTTTAACCCTGTAAAGCCTCCTGCTGACCCAGGTGGAAAAGAAAGGGCTGCTTTGTAGACCTCAGATTCACCAACGGTTAATGGGTCTGAAATGGTGTCGGCTGATGGCGGAACGATGTTGTCGCCTTGTCGGGCTCTGGGTAGGTGCTTTCTTTGCAGGGCCAACGCTGTGGCTGAGTTTCGAGGAACAATTTTCTCGTCACTGGTGAGGACTCTAATAGCATTTGTGGTATTTCCCTCTTCAATTTTCTTGGTGATTTGTGCTCTGATTTTGTTTGTTTCTGGTATGTTGTTGTTATCATTTCTGCGGTGGGTGTGTTTTGCTCGGAGAGGCAGGCGAACTAGGTTATCACCCCTTGGGTATTCATTTATCGCCCTCTGGACCGAGGAAGCAAGTGAGTTGTCCCTCCTTGGAGGGACAGTGAGGCATACATTGCCAAACAGAAGGACATTATGCCACGCTTGAATGTTTTCCAGGGCATCATTAACCCTTTTCAGAAGATTACAGTTTGGCTGCTGCATTTGGGCAGGCTGCTTTTGGGATGTGTGGTAATGTTCTAGCAGACGTCGCTATGATTGCTTGGGTGAGGTTTGCAGATGAGATTAGGTTAATGGGAGTCTCTTCCCTAACTGTCAATGGCAGCTGGCCATTGCTTCCCTTTGGAAGCTGGTGGGAACCACTGCATCTTACCTCGTTGAAGGTATGAAAGCGGATGACACCACCGTTGGAGTTTATGGCGGTGTTTTTGTTGCATACTCGACAAAAACCTCTTTTAGGAGTAGTTGTTGGCACCTCAAGGCTTGTGGAGTCTTGCCCGACCGCTGGGACCCCTTCCATTTCAACTCGGTTGGGAGAGTTAAACTGTGCATTGTCCTTTAGAGGGGGCAAACACGCTGGGTCATGGCCAAGCAACTGCCAGCAACTGGGTGTGGAGCCAGCAACTGGGTGTGGAGCCAGCAACTGGGTGTGGAAGCATCAACTGGGTGTGGAGCCAGCAACTGGGTGTGGAGGCAGCAACTGGGTGTGGAGGCAGCAACTGGGTGTGGAGGCAACAACTGGGTGTGGAGCCAGCAACTGGGTGTGGAGCCAGCAACTGGGTGTGGAGCCAGCAACTGGGTGTGGAGCCAGCAACTGGGTGTGGAGCCAGCAATTGGGTGTGGAGCCAGCAACTGGGTGTGGAGCCAGCAACTGGGTGTGGAGCCAGCAACTGGGTGTGGAGCCAGCAACTGGGTGTGGAGCCAGCAACTGGGTGTGGAGCCAGCAACTGGGTGTGGAGCCAGCAACTGGGTGTGGAGCCAGCAACTGGGTGTGGAGCCGGCAACTGGGTGTGGAGCCGGCAACTGGGTGTGGAGGCATCAACTGGGTGTGGAGTCAGCAACTGGGTGTGGAGCCAGCAACTGGGTGTGGAGCCGGCAACTGGGTGTGGAGCCGGCAACTGGGTGTGGAGCCAGTCCCGATAACCAAGGAGAAGATGCGGCTTACCTGTCGCTACTGGTCACTACGGACATACGCAAGATCCTTCCGGACACTCGGGAACGAAATGAAAGGCAAGGCGTTGCTACAGACTGTCTGCATTGGTTTTCGTGATGCATATAGCACTGCGGGAGGTGTTCAATGTTATACATATATTAGAAAGGTTTGTGTGTCAAACATCCTTGACACACAATCCTTTCTAATATATGTGTAACATGGAACACCTCCCCCAGTGCTATATGCATGACGGAGACCAATGCAGAGTCTGTGGCAACGCCTTCGAGACAGTAGCCAGTAAATTAGTGCTACAATCTTTTTTTTTTTTTTTGAGATATATACAAGAGTTGTTTCATTCTTGTACAGCCACTAGTACGCATAGCGTTTCGGGCAGGTCCCTGGAATACGATCCCCGCCGCGAAAAATAGTTTTTTCATCCAAGTACACATTTTACTGTTGCGTTAAACAGAGGCTACAGTTAAGGATTTGTGCCCAGTAAATCCTCCCCCGCCAGGATACGAACCCATGACATAGCGCTCGCGGAACGCCAGGCGAGTGTCTTACCACTACACCACGGAGATCTTTGAGACAACACAATTAAAATCACCACCAAATATTATTCGCCGAGTATCACTCCATAAAAAATTAAGCAATCGGGAGAACAACTCCTCCCTAGCCTGCTTCCTGTGACACCCAGAAGGAACACACACATTAAACTGCCTGAAACGCTGTGCATACTAGTGGCTTTACAAGAATGTAAACACATCATGCTATGTACTCTCACAAACCCAATGTACCTTCTTGTATGTATGTGTGTGTGTGTGTGTGTGTATATATATATATATTTTTTTTTAAGCATATAAGAGCATATATAACATTTTCGAAATACATTTGGTTTAGAATCACAACTCTAGTAACTAGTTTATCAACAAGTTTGTTCACCTCATCCAAAACTGTTGTAATCACCTCACCCAAATGCGAGTGTAATATATATATAATAATATATATATTATATTTATATAATATATATATATATATATATATATATATATATATATATATAAATGTCGTACCTAGTAGTCAGAACGCACTTCTCAGCCTATTATGCAAGGCCTGATTTGCCTAATAAGCCAAGTTTTTTATGAATTAATGTTTTTTCGACTACTAACCTAACCTAACTTTAGGCAACCTAACCTAACCTAACCTACAGAGATAGGTTTGTTTCGGTCATATATCTATGTTAATTTTAACCTCCAATAAAAAATTGACCTCATACATAATGAAATGGGTAGCTTTATCTTTCATAAGAAAAAAAATTAGAGAAAATATATAATTCATGAAAACTGGGCTTATTAGGCAAATCGGGCCTTGCATAGTAGGCTGAGAAGTGAATTCTGGCTACTAGGTACGACATATATATATATATATAGATATATATATATATATATATATACATATATATAATATATATATATATATAAAAACTAAAACTAAAAAACTAAAAAATCTGAAAGACGTAACAATAAGAAAAGCCGACAAGACAGCAGCATACGTATTGATTCCTAACCCAATACATGAACAAAATTAGCGAATTTTTATGACGACTCCAAATTTCAACGAATCACGAGGAACCTGTGGAAGACCTTAAGCGGAAAGTAAACAAAACAATTACGGCAATCAACGCAAAGAAAGGTAGTGTGCATTTCAGTAAACTTCAAGCGACTATGGCTTAGGATATGCCTACGGCAATGTTAAGACACATAACCAGGTAACCCACTACGCCCTATAATCAGCCAAAACCAACTCCAACTTATCACCTGGCAAAAAAACTCATTGAACTCCTAACTCCATACACCTCCAAGTAAGTATAGTCTACAATCATCAGCAGATTTCCTAGACTTAATCAAATCGACCCAGCCCATGGAATCATTGCTTCCCTGGACGTGGAATCCTTATTTACCAACGTCCCCAGTCGACACAACCATAGGAATGATACTGACAGAGTATACAGAGACGAGAGCACCCCCAATTAGACATCCTGAGCCACACTTGAAGAGTCTTCTCGAGCATGTACAAAAGAAGCCCCTTTCATCAGTCCACAAGGAGACATGTATTTACAAACAGATGGAGTAGCAATGGCTCTCCCTTAGGAGTTTTATTTGCTAATTTATATGGGAACCATCGAAACAGGGTCTTCAGTAGCAGACAAACCAACTGTATATTGCCGTTATGTAGATGACATATTCGTAATAGTAAAAGACTCCGATGAACTAATTGACCTAAAAGACATCTAGAGAGAGAGTCAGTACTCCGATTCACATGAAAATAGTGAAAATAACAGTCTGCCATTCTTGGATGTACTAATAACAAAAACAGGAACCTCTTAAGCACCAACGTATATACCAAGCCCACCAACATAGGATTATGCCTGAACGGTAGAAGTGAGTGCCCCCAAAGATACAAAGCCAGTGTTCTCAATGCTTATATTCGTCGAGCGCTTACCCACTGCTCTGAATGGAGCAACGTGAGTAGAGAGTTTGAAAGAGTAACTCAGGTATTGGTGAACGGGATATAGCAACGCGGAAATAAACGCTGCTATAAGAAGACACTTGGACCGCTGGTATAATCCAGAACCTAGAGCAGAAACCACAATACCTCCAATAAATTATATTACAAATCAACCATGCACAGTGAACATATAAAAGAGGAAAGAATAATGAAAGAAATAATCCGTAAAGGAGTAAAAAGCACTACTCCTAACCAAAACATAACCTGATAATATTCTATAAAACCAAGAAGACTTCCGAACTCCTTATCAAAAACAGCCCGAAGCCGACAGAGAACCCTCTACAGCAGTCAAGCGTTGTATACATGTACACTTTGCCCCCCGAAGGATGTAACCTTCAATCTAAGTACATAGGTATGACGTCGACCAAGCTGACGAGGCGTTTGACATGCCATCTTCAATCCGGTGCCCCTAGGAATCACATGAGACAAGCCCATGACATCACCCTAACAAGAGAAATTTGAACAAAAATACATGCATAATAGACAAAACCCAAGATGCAAGAAGATTACAAATTCTTGAAGCAATCCACATAAGAATAGAACAACCTACCATGAACACCCAAATCACGACCAAAAATTACAACTTTACCACCCACATTGAGATAAGGACAAGACCAGAACATAACGATGCCAACACAGAAGACAATGTTCAACATGTTCAACAGGCCAATTACACTGGATTAATCTTTGTATGTAGATACCAGCTGCCTCGTGTGGGCCAATAGGCCTTCTGCGGTTACCTCTATTCTTATGTTCATATGTTTGACCCCACTTTTATCCCCTATGTATCCCCCTATGTTTTCACCTTTATTGTCTTATCACCTGACCCAGTGCGGGTATAAAATCACCACATTGTAAATTTCTTCACTTGAGAATGAACCATGGAGGTTCGAAACGTGTGCATATTGTATAAATAAGTGTAATACATTCTATAGTAATTCACCTCTTTTCTTCATCCGGAAATTACGAAAATGAGTTTTGGAGAACTCCTATTTCAGCTAAGCCCTGATGCTAAGAAAATAGTTAGAGGGATAGAAGCCCTAAATCAGAAGTAGTAATACAGAATATGCGGTCATATTTAAGATGATATATATATATATATATACATATATATAAATATATATCAATATATATATATTAATTTCTATATATATATATATATAAATATATATATTATATATAAATTATATATTATATAGATATAATATATATATATATATATCATATGACTAAATGATATATACTATATATATATAACCATATATATAATTAAATATATATATACTATATATATATATATATATATAGTATAATATATATATAAATATCTATACTAGTATGAGTATATATATCATATATATATATATATATATATATATAAATATCATATAGTATATATGATAAATATAATATATATATATAAATATAGGATATATAATATAGATATATATATATTATATAGATAGTATAATAATATAGTATATATAAAATATATATATATATATATATAGATATAGATCTATATTATATAGACTATATATAATATATATAGATATAGATATATATAGATAATAATATATATATATATAATAATATTAAATATATGATATATATAGTATATATATATGTCGTACCTAGTAGCCAGAACGCACTTCTCGCCTATTGCAAGGCCGATTTGCCTAATAAGCCAGTTTTATGAATAATTTTTTTCGACTACCTAACCTAACCAACTTTTTCGGCAACCTAACCTAACCTAAGAACAAAGTAGGTTTGGTTCGGTCTATATCTAGTTAATTTTAACTCCAATAAAAAAAATTGACCTCATACATAATGAAATGGTATTTATCATTTCATATAAAAAAAAATTAGAAAAATATTTAATTCATGAAATATGGGCTTATTAGGCAAATCGGGCCTTGCATAGTAGGCTGAGAAGTGTGTTCTGGCTACTAGGTACGTAATAAATATCATATATATATATTATATATATATATATATATATATATATATATATATATATAGTATATATAGTAATATGGTGCTATCACTGGTAGCAGGTTTTCTTTTAAACATGTCTCTT
>WNGS01060867.1:0-12705 GCA_020271785.1 Procambarus virginalis
ATTCAAGATACGTTCAGCAGTAGCAAAACGTTTGTCAAGGCAGCACACACACCTGCATACCCCCACTCCTGCACCCCCCACACTCCTCACCGCCGGCTCATCGCCTGTACTTCAATTAGCCAACTACAAGTGTCGGCCTGCCTGCATTTTGATTGGCTGGTCGAGGCCACACCACTCCAGCTCTGCACCACTCACGCACCTCGCCGAGTCAACATCCTGGGCTCGGCCAGCAGTTTCCTCCTCAGAATATCTTGTGCTCTTGGCTGTGAAAATCTAATTGATATACCTCGTGTATCAAGTAGCAGTTCTTAGCTTGCGCTAATATTCCCAGCACCATTATATTACTTGTATATATTTTGTACTATTGTTAACGTAAACCATCTCTTATTCATTTTTATGTTACAGTTTTTTCACGTTTTTATACTTGCACTTTGCCAAGCCAAAGGATGTCTTTCATTTAAATTTGTTTTCTGGAGCAATTAAATTTCATTGTTTATCACTTTGTGTTTTGTGTGTCTTCCCCTACCTTACCACAGACATATCAGGCAAGCAGTCTCTTTTTTTCTTATATGTGACCAGTCATTGACATCTGCCATTTGGAGGACTGCCGACACACCATACTCCAACACTTTAACCGTCAACATCATATATACTTCATATATATATATATACTATATATATATATATATATTATATATATATATATATATATATATATATATATATATATATATATATATTAGTATATTTTTTTGGTAGCAGTCTTTCCTGTAGACATATGTTATTAAATATGACCGAAAAAGTAAGTTAATAATTCTAACACGAATTTTCTCAATTTTCCTTATGTTTGTTTTTACTGATGACGGTAAATGAAAAATCAATGTCTCCAAAATTCATTCTTTATTCTTAGTCTGACGCGACACTTGAGCGCGTTTCGTAAAACTTATTACATTTTCAAAGACTTTAGTTACACACACACAGAACAACTATAACTGAACAGAGTTTAAAACAGCTTTCTTTTTTATACCTGCATTTGGGTGAGGTGACATTTACAATGGTTTGGGTGAGGTGAACAAACACAGAACACGAAACAATGGGTATAAGCTAAAGGGAAGAATAGATCTGTAACTGCAGAAGGCCTATTGGCCCGTATTTCTTGATGTTTCTATATTGGAGCGGAGTCTTGAAGTGGGTAGAATATAGTTGTGCGTTAATTGGCTGTTGATTGCTGGTGTTGACTTCTTGATGTGTAGTGCCTCGCAGATGTCAAGCCGCCTGTTGTCGCTGTATCTATCAATGATTTCTGTGTTGTTTGTTAAGATTTCTCTGGTGATGGTTTGGTTGTGGGAAGAGATTATATGTTCCTTGATAGAGCCCTGTTGCTTATGCATCGTTAATCGCCTGGAAAGAGATGTTGTTGTCTTGCCTATATATTGAGTTCTTTGGGGCTTACAGTCCCCAAGTGGGCATTTGAAGGCATAGACGACATTGGTCTCTTTCAAAGCGTTCTGCTTTGTGTCTGGAGAGTTTCTCATGAGTAGGTTGGCAGTTTTCTTGGTTTTATAGTAAATCGTCAATTGTATCTTCTGATTTTTGTCTGTAGGGATAACGTTTCTATTAACAATATCTTTCAGGACCCTTTCCTCCGTTTTATGAGCTGTGGAGAAGAAGTTCCTGTAAAATAGTCTAATAGGGGGTATAGGTGTTGTGTTAGTTGTATCTTCAGAGGTTGCATGGCGTTTCACTTTCCTTCTTATGATGTCTTCAATGAAACCATTGGAGAAGCCGTTGTTGACTAGGACCTGCCTTACTCTACAGAGTTCTTCGTCGACTTGCTTCCATTCTGAGCTGTGGCTGAGAGCACGGTCGACATAAGCGTTAACAACACTCCTCTTGTACCTATCTGGGCAGTCACTGTTGGCATTTAGGCACATTCCTATGTTTGTTTCCTTAGTGTAGACTGCAGTGTGGAAACCTCCGCTCCTTTCCATGACTGTTACATCTAGAAAGGGCAGCTTCCCATCCTTCTCCATCTCGTAAGTGAAACGTAACACAGAATTCTGCTCAAACGCTTCTTTCAGCTCCTGCAGATGTCTGACATCAGGTACCTGTGTAAAAATGTCGTCAACATACCTGCAGTATATGGCCGGTTTCAAGTTCAAGTCGACTAAGACTTTTCCTCAATAGTACCCATGTAGAAGTTTGCAAACAGGACGCCTAGGGGAGAACCCATAGCGACCCCATCTACTTGCTTATACATGTGCCCATCCGGGCTCAAGAAGGGTGGGAAATATCGGAGCTCAAAGCTCCGATATTCCCAGAAAATCCTGAGGAAACTACTCCAAGCTTGTACTAGGAGGCACCCTTCTTGAGCCCGGATGAATTTTGAGAATTGAATTTTGGAGAATTGATTTTTCATTTACCGTCATCAGTAAAAACAAACAAAAGGAAAATTGAGAAAATTCGTGTTAGAATTATTAATCTTACTTTTTCGGTCATATTTAATAACATATATATATATATATATATATATATATATATATATATATATATATATATGCAAACAAGCCTGAATGGTCCCCAAGACTAGATACAACTGAAAACTCACACCCCAGAAGTGACTCGAACCCATACTCCCAGGAGCAAAGCAACTGGTAACTACAGGGCGCCTTAATCCGCTTGACCATCACGACCGGACATAAGGAAGTGATAGCCTGAGCTATATGAACCACTTCCCCGCCGGCACCTGGATGGTTATCTTGGGCATAGCATTTTATCAAATCACCTCATTTTTTGGGGCAACACGTGAGGAACACAAATGCAAACAAGCCTGAATGGTCCCCAGGACTAGATACAACTGAAAACTCACACCCCAGAAGTGACTCGAACCCATACTCCCAGGAGCAAAGCAACTGGTAACTACAGGGCGCCTTAATCCGCTTGACCATCACGACCGGACATAAGGAAGTGATAGCCTGAGCTATATGAACCACTTCCCCGCCGGCACCTGGATGGTTATCTTGGGCATAGCATTTTATCAAATCACCTCATTTTTTGGGGCAACACGTGAGGAACACAAATGCAAACAAGCCTGAATGGTCCCCAGGACTAGATACAACTGAAAACTCACACCCCAGAAGTGACTCGAACCCATACTCCCAGGAGCAAAGCAACTGGTAACTACAGGGCGCCTTAATCCGCTTGACCATCACGACCGGACATAAGGAAGTGATAGCCTGAGCTATATGAACCACTTCCCCGCCGGCACCTGGATGGTTATCTTGGGCATAGCATTTTATCAAATCACCTCATTTTTTGGGGCAACACGTGAGGAACACAAATGCAAACAAGCCTGAATGGTCCCCAGGACTAGATACAACTGAAAACTCACACCCCAGAAGTGACTCGAACCCATACTCCCAGGAGCAAAGCAACTGGTAACTACAGGGCGCCTTAATCCGCTTGACCATCACGACCGGACATAAGGAAGTGATAGCCTGAGCTATATGAACCACTTCCCCGCCGGCACCTGGATGGTTATCTTGGGCATAGCATTTTATCAAATCACCTCATTTTTTGGGGCAACACGTGAGGAACACAAATGCAAACTAGCTTTTCAGTTGTATCTAGTCCTGGGGACCATTCAGGCTTGTTTGCATTTGTGCATTGCAAGGGAAGTGGTTCATATAGCCTCGGCTATCACTTCCTTTTGTCCGGTCGTGATGGTCAAGTGGTTTAAGGCGTCCCTGTACATACCAGTTGCGTTGCTCCTGGGAGTATGGGTTCGAGTCACTTCTGGGGTGTGAGTTTTCAGTTATATATATATATATATATATATTATATATATATGTCGTACCTAGTAGCCAGAACGCACTTCTCAGCCTACTATGTGTGAAGGTGTTCCCCCCCCCCTTTTAATTCTCCCACACCTGCTGTAAGAGTCATGTCCACTATTCCAGAGCGTTCTCTACGTTGTGGGCCTCAGTTTAACATATGTGGGAGAGTGCAGTGTTCTCGCATAGCCGAGAAATTTATGAAAGTAGAGTATTTTGGCCTGTGGGATAGGCCCTTTAGGGAGCGAATATGGCGCTGGCGACTCTGTTCTCCCGCCAAAACTGTGTGACGTCAGTGTCACAAGATTGGTCACCGTCAGCGACGTGGCACTGGGAGCCAATGAAAACCTCCTTTGGCAAATGTGACGTCACATGGGCAGGGGAGTCCAGCCGCAGCGACCAGTTGGCGCCATCAGTATCGCACGACACGTCTTCGAGGTAGGACGTGCGACCGAGCATCCTGTCAGAGTGACGGATTACCCGAGCTCCGGTGGATATAAGCGTCTCCAGTTGTCAGCATGCACTCTGCGAGGTCTTCCTTCAACCTAGTCATGGACCAAATAAGGAATTGACGGAATATTGAGCAACAATTGCTCAGGGACAGGTGCGTTGCAAGAAGTGGGCTGAGCATTGACGTGTGTGACGTCCTTGGCAGTTCACCAGAATAGGAGGCAGTTTAGTGGCTGGGCCATTCCACCGTGAGCGATCCAAGTTGACCGACTTGTCAACTAGGGTGGACGTGTGATCGACGATCCTATCAAGTTTGACAGTAAGACGACAGACCTGTGGAACCCTGCGAGCCACCAGTTGTATGCAAGCACGTCGAGAAGTCTTCCTAAATACCTAGTGACAAACCTAGACGACGAGGGAATTGACAGTGTAGTGAGCTTCAAGTGCTCTGGAGTCGAGTGCTGTGCGTGTGGAGCTTAAGCAGTATCGTCTGGGATGACTAATAGCTTCACAGTGACATTGTAGTGGTGGGGCCAGATCCATTGGGGGTGCAGTGACAAGAACTAATTGGGAAACGTACGACGACTGCCGAGATGTAGGCTGGCTGCCGTAGTTGGGAGGAAAGTTGACGGCCGGGAGACCGACTCCGACCCTGCAAGGAAGTGGAGGAGGAGCACGGACCTGCAGTGTACTGAAGCGGTGAGACGCGATCATCCTGGGACGTTGGATTGTGTTTCTGGAGGGTGTACGAGGTGAGAGCCTGGACCAGGAGCTGCACTCAAATCTCATCATAGGATAGGTGAAGTTGGTGTTTACAGTTACCCTCCCAATTCCCCTTTAGTTGGCTATATAAATATTTGTCAGAATATTTTATATGTCGTGAGCAAGTCTCACCTGATATCTATGTCACAGAGAGCACAGTGTGTGGTGAGGCTACCCAGAGTACTCACAGTATCTGTTTACATATATCTATGTGTGGTGTGTGCAAGCACCAGGATTTACTAAGGAATTTGCTGTGACTATAATTCATTTCCTGTGATTATTATTATTATATATATATATTAGTCGTGAACCAGTTATTCATGTTTGGCTATGAGCTGAGAATTTATATATATATATATGCCTGTGTATCGATTAATGATTTATCAATGTATATGCCTGTGTATTGAATAATCTCATATATGTGAAGTGATTGCCAGTGATATCGTTTTATAAGGAAGTATAGATTTAAAGAACAGTACAGTGAGTAAGTTCATTCACAGTAAATATTATTAAGAATAGTGTATATTCTCGATACAGTGGAAAATCACTTAGAGTGCAGTGAGAATAAGATATTAATTGCGAGACTAGTGAAGTGGTGTATCGCGACCTAGTGGAACCAAAAATATGTCATGTGAATAGTAGATATAGTGGTTTGCGAAAAGTTAAAGAAACGAGGTGCGCGATGCCAGATCAAACATGCAAATAACTTTTCTCACGAGCGTTAGGGCCAGCGCGTCAGCTGATATTTGACAAGTGACGTTAATGAGGGAGTGTGTTGCCATATTGGTGTGTTCCAGATTATTTGCTGAGGAAGAGAGCAGCTGATGTACTTGATCCTGATATGTTTATTGATGTATAATAAACGTTATTGATGTATATATTTGTTATTGTTTTTAAGTAAAATACCAAAACTCTTTGGTGTTTAATATCATCCCCTCCATATATCTTGTGATTGCGAAAAGGAAATAAGACAGAGTGACAGAAATAGTTACTTGCCTGATACCACACTATTTGAGCTTGCTTTTGCCACTATTACCACAATTACGCAACACCACTGTGGCGTTACTGGACACCTGAAAACACCAGTTGGCGACCTTAGTAAGTAATGTAAGAGTCCTTTGCCGGGGCGGGCACATAGGATGAGTGAACAACCTGTGTCTCCACTCACCTTTTGACCTGAGGCCGGTTGGGAGATCGACTGGGGTACTCTTTCGGGCGTACAGTGCGCCGAGGGAATTGAGTGAAGACCCGTAGGACTACGGTAAGTAACGGTTATTGTCAGAGCAACCACCTCGAGAGTATATCATAGTTTACCGTTGCTTACCCCCACACCACCGTGAACCCCGACATTGGCGACCTTGCCAGGATAACGAACAAGATAAAGCTTGTAATTGTGGTACATCGTTGGTGGTATTAGATATCAGGTATACGTTATCACTCATAGTCACAAGATGGAGGATGATAAAGTAACGAGTTTTATTGACACGAGAGACGAGCAAGTACTGGAGGAGTGCACCAGGGCACAGCTACAATCGATCGCCGACCACTTTGGGATAAGGTTGAGAGCTACCAAAGTGGGAGATAGAAGACTCGAGATCATGGCACAGCTCAGGGCACGTGATGAAGCCTTTGGAGAGGAACGCCACAGACACCTGCCAGTATAGGTGAGAACTTGAGCGTAGGTTGAAGCAGTAAGGGATCCAGTGGCAGCAGGCGCAGCGTTAAGCTGGAAATAATGAAGCTGCAGTTGGAGGCACAGATGCGCAAGGACGAACGAGAAGCACAGCTGCGCAGGGAAGAAAGGGAAGCACAACTGCAACGAGAAGAAAGAGAAGCACAGCTGCACAGGGAAGAGAGAGAAGCACAGCTGAAGCGTGAGGAAGCAGAAAGAGAAGCACAGCTGCGCAGGGAAGAGAGAGAAGCACAGCTGAAGCGTGAGGAAGCAGAGAGAGAAGCTCAGCTGAAGCGCGAAGAAGCACAGCTGCGCAGAGAAGAACGAGAGGCACAGCTGAAACGAGAGGAGCTGGAAGTTAGGGTGAAGCTACAAGAAGTTGAAGCAAACAAGGAGATTGAGCTGAGGCGAGCTGAGCTGGGGCTAGCTCCACCTGCCCCACCACAACAGCAGGAAGACCGCCGAGTAAGAGAGAGGGATTTGCCCGTCTTCGTGCCTAATGAGGCTGAGGGCTTCTTCGAGCATTTCGAAAGGGTCGCTACGTTGAAGAAGTGGCCGAGGGCAGAGTGGGCGGAGCTAGTTCAGGGAAGGCTCACTGGTGAAGCTCGTGAAGCTTATAACATGCTCGACCTCCAAGAATGTACCAACTACGATGCAGTAAAGAGGGCCGTGCTCCATTCGTTCAAGCTGACGCTGGAATGCTACAGAAAGAGGTTCAGAGAATGTACCCGATCGCCAGGAAAATCATATGCAGAGACGGCGAGGGACATGGAGAGGAAATTCTTGAAATGGCTGGAGTCGGAAGGAGCAAGGTCGGCTGAAGACATCAAGGGGCTGATGGTCAGGGAAAAGTTCATGTCCGTACTCTCTCCCGAGATTAGGGTGAGAGTAAAGGAGGCGGACATCAAGGACCTGAGAGCCGCGGCCGATCGAGCAGACATACTGGAAGAAGCCTTACGACCACGTCGAGAGGGACAGCACCGACCACCTGCATTCTCCAGTTATGGGAGGAATAATAGAAGATCGGACGGATGGAGGACGGGAGCGAGTTCTCCCAGGTCCTACCCCTCGAATGGAGACAGCAAAAGACAGAAGAGTGCTGTTGAACAGTCAAAGAAGTCGCCGACAGAGAGCTCAAGAGATCTTGTTATCGTTACGGCCGGAGATGCTGAGAAGGAGTCTTTGGAAGGCACAAGGGAAATCCGCAGAAGAAGAAGGATTCGCTGCTACAACTGCGGATTAATTGGCCACGTCGCACGCGAATGTAGACGTCCTAAGCAGCGGGGTTACGTTGCTTTTGTGCGGGTAGAGGACCAGTTAGCCGAAGGAGTGCGGGATGGACCCGTACTTAGGGAGAAGAAGGCTAACCCATTCGTGCGCGAGGGAACTGTAAGGATGGGGGAAGCAGACCCCATCCCGGTGATGATGCTAAGAGACACCGGGGCAGAATTTACCCTGGTGAGCGAAACCCTGTTCCCTGAGAATCAAAGGAATACCAGAGTGGGAGTGGCAAGTGTGACCACTGTGGTCACACTTGAAAAGGAAATAAGACAGAGTGACAGAAATAGTTACTTGCCTGATACCACACTATTTGAGCTTGCTTTTGCTACTATTACCACAATTACGCAACACCACTGTGGTGTTACTGGACACCTGAAAACACCAGTTGGCGACCTTAGTAAGTAGTGTAAAAGTCCTTTGCCGGGGCAGGCACATAGGTTGAGTGAACAACCTGTGTCTCCACTCACCTTTCGACCTGAGGCCGGTAGGGAGATCGACTGGGGTACTCTTTCGGGCGTACAGTGGCGCCGAGGGAATCGAGTGAAGACCCGTAGGACTACGGTGAGTAACGGTTATTGTCAGAGCAACCACCTCGAGAGTATATCATAGTTTACCGTTGCTTACCCCCACACCACCGTGAACCCCGACATATGCAAGGCCCGATTTGCCTAATAAGCCAAGTTTTCACGAATTAATTGTTTTTCGACTACCTAACCTACCTAACCAAACCTAACCTAACTTTTTTGGCTACTTATCCTAACCTAACCTATAAAAATAGCTTAGGTTAGGTTGGGTAGGGTTGGTTAGGTTCGGTCATATATCTACGTAAATTTTAACTCCAATAAAAAAAATTGACCTCATACATAATAAAATGGGTAGGTTTATCATTTCATAAGAAAAAATTTGGAGAAAATATATTAATTCAGGAAAACTTGGCTTATTAGGCAAATGGTGCATTAATTGGCTCTTGATTGCTGGTGTTGACTTCTTAATATGTAGTGCCTCGCAGATATCAAGCAGCCTTCTATCGCTGTATCTATCGATGATTTCCGTATTTTTTGTTAAGACTTCTCTGGTGATGGTCTGGTTGTGGGAAGAGATTATATGTTCCTTAATGGAGCCCTGTTGCTTATGCATCGTTAATTGCCTAGAAAGAGATGTTGTTGTCTTGCCTATATACTGAGTTCTTTGAGGCTTACAGTCCCCAAGTGGGCATTTGAAGGCATAGACGACATTGGTCTCTTTTAAAGCGTTCTGCATTGTGTCTGGAGAGTTTCTCATGAGTAGGTTGGCCGTTTTTTTGGTTTTATAGTAAATCGTCAATTGTATCTTCTGATTTTTGTTTGTAGGAATTACGTTTCTATTAACAATATCTTTCAGGACCCTTTCCTCCGTTTCATGAGATGTGGAAAAGAAGTGCCTGTAAAATAGTCTAATAAGGGGTACAAGTGTTGTGTTAGTTGTCTCTTCAGAGGTTGCATGGCGTTTCACCTTCCTTCTTATGATGTCTTCAACGAAACCATTGGAGAAGCCGTTGTTGACTAAGACCTGCCTTACCCTACAGAGTTCTTCATCGACTTGCTTCCATCCTGAGCTGTGGCTGAGAGCACGGTCGACATAAGCGTTAATGACACTCCTCTTGTACCTGTCTGTGCAGTCACTGTTGGCATTGAGGCACATTCCTATGTTTGTTTCCTTAGTGTAGACTGCAGTGTGGAAACCTCTGCTCCTTTCCAAGACTGTTACATCTAGAAAGGGCAGCTTCCCATCCTTCTCCATCTCATAAGTGAAACGCAAAACAGAATTCCGCTCAAATGCCTTCTTCGGCTCCAGCAGATGTCTAACATCAGGTACCTGTGTAAAAATGTCGTCAACATACCTGCAGTATATGGCCGGTTTCAAGTTCATGTCGACTAAGACCTTTTGTTTGATAGTACCCATGTAGAAGTTCGCAAACAGGACACCTAGAGGAGAACCCATGGCGACCCCATCTACTTGCTTATACATGTGCCCATCCGGGCTCAAGAAGGGTCCTCTTTAGTACAAGCTTGGAGTAGTTTCCTTAGAATGTTTTCTGGTATGTCAAGAGGAGTACAGGCCGGATCACGATACACTGTCCGCTATCATCCCGATTATTTCATCCACAGGTACGTTTGTAAACAGTGATTCTACGTCCAACGAGGCTCTTATCCCTGTGGCCCGTGTTCCCCGCAGCAAGTCAACAAATTTCTTTGGAGACTTTAGGCTGAAGGCACAAGGGACATAAGGTGTCAGCAAGCCGTTGAGTTGCTTCGCCAGTCTGTACGTGGGTGTGGGTATCTGGCTGATGATTGGCCGAAGTGGGTTTCCAGGTTTGTGTGTCTTGATATTTCCATATGCGTATCCAGGTTTGTATTCCCCAATAATCTTTGGCAGGTGGAGTTCGGATTTCTTGGCGTTCACAGTTTCGATCAATTTGTTGACCTCTGCTTTCAATTTGGCTGTAGTGTCGTTCGTTACCCTTTGGAATTTAGTTTGGTCAGAGAGTAAGAGGTTCATTTTCGCCAAATATTCGTCTTTTTTAAGAATGACGTATATTGGCGACTTGTCACCTCGCCTGACGACTATCTCCTTGTTCTCACGAAGGCTCTTAGCTCTGCTTTGAGCTCGGGGTACAGTATGGTGCTTCTGTAGGTGCCTCGATTCTTTCCTCCTTCTGCAATAAGTTGTGCTTGTAAAGTGTCTTTGGTGGGGACCTTCTTTTGTGTCTCAAGGTCGAATATGTCGTCCATCAGTATCTCCAACATCACACTTTGCCAGGCTCAATCTTCGACGTGGTCTGGACATAACTGACACGTTTATACCCAGATTAGCGAGAGTGACTTCGTCCGCAGTGAGGTTATTTTTGCAAGGTTCAGGTGCCGTTTCTTGGTTCTGTTCTTGGAATTTTGCCATAGGTCCATTCGATGCACAAATTTGCGGACCAAGCCTGAATGGTCCCCAGGATCTATATGCGCATATAGTCCATGGGAACTATCATGCTTGTCACATTTTGTTCTCACGTGTGTCCCCAAAGAAGAGGCATTAGATTAAATGCTATGCCCTAAGATTACCTATCCGAGTTGCCGGCGAGGAAGATGGTTCAAATAGCTTCAGCTATTCACTTTCTCTTAGTCCGATCCGTGATGGCAAGCGGATATTAAGGCGTCCTAACATACCATAATTTGCGTTGCTCCTGGCATATGGGTTTGATCACTTCTGGGTGTGAGTTTTTCGAGTTTGCATATAGTTTCCTGGGGACCATTCAGGCTTGTTCGCATTTTGGGTTCCTCACGTGGTCCACAAAGAATGAGGGTGATTTGATAAAATGCTATGCCCAAGATTACTATCCGAATTAACATGTATCCAAGGTACCGCACTTTACCTGTTCGCGAAGGTGGACTGTGCCCGATTGATGTGAAGGCCGGGTACTTTCAGAGCTCTTGTAGAACAATGCGTTGTAGCTGGAGCAGATGTTCGTCCAGGTTTGGTGCTACCAACGATATCATCCAAATAGGCATAGGTGTTGTCCAAACCCTGGATGACGCGGTTGACACGCTCTCTGAAAGGTGGCCGGGCCCATTGCAGAGTCCAAGGGATGTTGCGATTGTACGGAAAAGCCCGAACGGGTTATAAAGGCAGACAGTACTTTAGCTCGCTTCCGTTCAACCTCCCACACTCTGGTAGTACCCTTATGAGTAAGTCTACCTGCAGGTAGCGGGCATACCAAGCATCAAGTATGTCCGTCTATCCTGGTATTGGGTAGGCGTCCTTCACTGTGACCTGGTTCAACTTCCTATAATCCGTGCAAAGACGGATTTTGCCGTGAGGTTTGGGTACCAGGATGCATGGTGAGGCCCAGGGGGACTCACAGAGGGTAGCCAATCCATGGTCCAAGAGATACTGTACCTCAGTACGCATGACTTCCGTTTTGCCTGGGCTGATTCGGTAGAAACGGTGGCGAATCGGCTGGGTGTCAGGTAGCAGTTGGATGTCGTGCTGAGTCACAGTACACTCTTGGGGATCATCTCTAAACAACTGCTGATGTTCTCTGATGATTTGATGAGTGAAGCACTATTAACGTCCTGAAATGATTGTGAAGGTCAGTAAGGATTTCCGAATTAGAGAGGCGCTGTCTCAGTGTCAGTGTTTTCGGAAGAGAAGCAGGAAGGTCTCACTGTGGCTGAATGGACCTGTAAATGAGGTGAAAGTGGTTAACAAAGTGGGAGGAACCCCTTGATAGGGCTTGAGTAGATTGATGTGGCACAGCTGGGTCTTCCGCCCCGCCTATCGGGGGTCTCGAGTACGTAGTTGAAGTTGTTCCGGCACTCCTTAACACGGTAGGGTCCTGAGAACCTGTTCTGTAAAGGGAGAACCTGGGATAGGGAAATAGGCAAGAACTAAGTCTCCAGGTTTAAACTTCTTTACTTGGCAGTTCTGGTCGTAACGAGTCTTCATCCTCTCCTGGGCTCTCTGTAGGTTGTTGCTAGCAAAGGAATGGACCCTCTATAGAATGTGTCGGAGGTTTTGAAGATACTGGGGCACATTCTGATGCTCACTGCTGGTGGCATCACGTAGAGAATCCTTGGAGGCCTTGAGAGGTGTACGGCAATTACGTCCGTAGAGCATCTCATAAGGAGATACTCCTAGTGACTCGTTGGGAAGACTTCTAAAAATACACATGATGAG
>WNGS01060879.1:0-13063 GCA_020271785.1 Procambarus virginalis
CCTTTCTCATTTCCATCCTAATGTTTGTTTTATCTTGGTTGCTGCAGTGTTGGGCTTCCTTTACTGCTTCTTCAATTTTTTCCTTCTCCTTGGCCACTTGTGCATAGGTTAGTTGCATATCCTTCTTGCACTGTTCTATTCCCTGTGTAACTTCCTCCATCTGTGCTGACAAAAGCTGTTTCTCCTGTTGAATTTCCTTACCTAACCTATTGTAGTCATTTATGTTTAAATTTGCTTTAACTTGTTCCAAAGCTATTTTTAAGAGTTTATTTTCCTCTTCCATGGCTTTGCAATTGTTTCCAATTGAGTCTTGACCTTGCACAAGTCTTTCACTAAACCCTCAAGACATAAAACTTTGCTACACAACTAGTCATTACTTTCTTTCATTTTACTGATTATTTCTACATGAGAGTTCACTATGGTATCTAATTTTGCCAACTTGTTTTATAGACTGCTTATATCAATGCTTTCTTCATTGAATCCCCCAAAATCAAACTCTGTTTTTCCTCTTGCTGGTGGCCATCTTGAATATTCTTGTTTGCACTGGAACACTAGGGTAACTTTAAGTTGTGTACTGCAAACTGTGTAACAAAATTTGCAGTAGTCTCAATATCCTGAGAGTGCCACACATATGATATGAATATAAATTGTTCAAAGAACAAAAACTTTTCTAACAAATGTATATTATACACTACAGTATGTACATAAAGTACAGACCACTAGAATCACACTACTGCAGTACACGTATATCACTTAAACAACACTTTGTACATTTAGTGTCATTAGAACTGTGCTGTACAGCTCAATGGGCACTCTCAGGTAAGTTATGGCTAGTGCTGGGTGCTGGTCCAGTTGCCTGGAAATCCTCAGAAGGTGTGTCCTTGCTAGTGCTGGGTGCTGGTCCAGTTGCTTGGACATCCTCGGAAGGTGAGTTCTTGCTAGTGCTGGGTGCTGGTCCAGTTGCCTGGACATCCTCGTAAGGGGAGTCCTTGCTAGTGCTGGGTGCTGGTCCAGTTGTCTGGGCATCCTCGGAGGGTGAGTCCTTGCTAGTGCTGGGTGCTGGTCCAGTTGCCTGGGCATTCTTGGAAGGCGAGTCCTTTTTTTTATTGTTTTCTACCACAGACGTGGCCACACATTTACAATGCTAATCAGCATATATACATTTTCTTCTGTCCTCCATGGACAGGGTTAGAGATGTGTTAAACATATATTTTAAGGGTTTATTGAACAATCAACCACTGAAGGTGAGTCGGTGCTTTAAAAATGCTAAGCTAACCTATATACGTAAATACATAGATACACAGATTTATGTATGCCTTACATAAAGTGTTCGATGTGTCATCTACACAGTGTCATTAATGTGCATTTACAAAGGTGAAATGTAATTCTGATCAGCTTCCATATATACTTTGTACCCATACATACACATACACACACATATACATATACAGTACAACCTCGATTCAACATACTATATGGGACCAACCCCAGTTCGTTGGAGCGTTGGATTCGTTGCAAGAGGTGACCTTCAGGAGGCGTTTGTGTCAGTCTTTTTTTTTTTTCTTGTACACAATAAAAATGCATTATCATATTACATACTCTACCTATATATTACTTCTCTACTAAGAAATACTGTAATTCATAAATTTACCTTATTGTTGAAGTTATGTCCATCTTGAAGTTTTGTGAAGTTGTGAATGCTCTACAGTAAATACGTACTGCAGTGCATTATGCCGTTAGCACTGTGTTGATTAAAAGTAGTTCTGCTGTATGTTGAGTACTACAATACAGTTTATGAAAACTATTGTACACAAAAATTACTGCAACTTTAATTTTAACACTGAGTACACACTTAAATTTAACACTTGTTCTAACTGTTCATGTTGCACACGATGTTTTTAGATGTTTGCATCAGCTTTGCTGGTGCTCGCTGCTGCTGTGAGTTCAGCCGCTTCTGAGCTGGTGCTGGCTGCTGTTGTACCAGTGCTGGGTACAACTGTGCTTGTGCTGGGTACGGCTGTTGTACCAGTGCTGGGTACAACTGTGCTCGTGCTGGGTATGGCTGTTCTCGTGCTGGGTACGGCTGTTCTCTTGCTGGGTACGGCTGTTCTCGTGCTTGGTACAGCTGTTATCGTGCTGGGTACGGCTGTTCTCGTGCTGGGTACGGCTCATCTCGTGTTGGGTACGGCTGTTCTCGTGCTGGTTGATTTTCTGCTACTAGTTGTTGCAAAATATTGCTTCGTTTTTGGCATTAATAAGGCACTATTAGTAAGCCCCTGAGACATTTTGTTTTATAACCAAAGAGCTGTAGTAAAAAAATGGTCAATTCCACAATTATTCTTCCACCGGCCGATAAATACTGTACGTCAATCGCAGACAAAGCTAAGGGCACTGGGTGCATACTGTACGAACGCAGGCTAAGTCTATACGCACACCCTTCAGTTGGCTGGTGTTTAAGCCTGATCCAGTAACATAAATTTCTCTTAAATATTCAATTTACATCAAATTATATATTTTTGTGTTATGTATTTAGTTTAGCAACATTATTACGATAATAAGAGCTATAAAAAATACTTATTTTGAAACTGATTTATTTATTTCATTATTTCGAAGCCATAGGTCACTGAACTGTGGCGACGAAATCGAACAAAACACCGCGTGGTGTTGTGTTCGATTTCCAGTAGCATATGTTTCTCTCAATTTCTCTCAAATATTCAATTTACATCAAATTATATATTTTTGGGTTACATATTTAGTTTAGTAACATTACGGTAATAAGAGCTATAAAAAATACTTTGGAACTAATTTATTAATTTTATTATTTCGAAGCCGTAGATCGCTGAACTGTGGCGACGAAATCGAACACAACACAACAAGCATGGTGTATGGACAGGGATTAGACCCGTCTACTCGTGCTGGAGTTGTGCTGCCAATAATGTGAACAATTTCTCAAATAGGAGATATCTACCTTATTACAGCATATTTTGGTCTTATTTAGTTTGGTTTAATTAGGATAATAAAGAGTTATTAAAACACCAGTTTTAGAAATGATTTATTAATGTGAAACGTTCAAAGTCATGGGTCACTCAACTATGACAACACAGACGAAAGTGAGTGAAACCTCACTGTAAAGTGAAGTTTACTGTACAGTATTTCCTTATCTGTCTACCCTCACTCGTCTTGTTTCATCACAGAAAATGTATAAGAAGATTTCAACATATTAGCTAGCTATTCACGCTTCAGCCTTTAAATTAATTTACAATGATACGTGTGCCACAAATCGGTGAACGAAAATCATTGAAACTCAGTCGTTCACTTCTGTGGACCACTCTGGCTGGTGTTTGGTTAATATGCGTCACTTCTTGTGGACCATTCTGGCTGGTGTTTGGTTCATATGATTCACTTGTTGTGTGGTCCACTTGTGTGGTCCATTTGTGTGATCCATTTGTGTGATCTAACTTGTCATATGAAGGAATTATTAATTGTAATCTGTGATGGGATGGTAAAGTTTTCTACCACTGTGAACTCTGTCCCAACATCGTAAGATTGTGGACCACTTGTGGACCACATGTGCGGTCCACTTGTGTGGTCCACTTGTGTGATCTAACTTGTCATATGAAGGAATTATTAATTGTAATCTGTGATGGGATGGTAAAGTTTTCTACCACTGTGAACTCTGTCCCAACATCGTAAGATTGTGGACCACATGTGCGGTCCACTTGTGTGGTCCACTTGTGTGATCTAACTTGTCATATGAAGGAATTATTAATTGTAATCTGTGATGGGATGGTAAAGTTTCTACCACTGTGAACTCTGTCCCAACATCGTAAGATTGTGGACCACTTGTGGACCACATGGATCAAGTGGATCACACAAGTGGACTTGTGTGGTCCACTTGTGTGATCGAACTTGTCATATGAAGGAATTAATAATTGTAATCTGTGATAGAATGTGAAACTTTTCCACCAGTCTGTGAACTCTGTCTCGACGTCGTAAGCAAATCCGAACATCCCCCGCTTCGGCGAACCATTGTTCGTCGAACAGGGTGAGTAAATCCGGCCTGAAAAGTGTGCGAACTAGCCGGAGATTCGTTGAATCGGGGTACGTTGAATCGAGGTTGTACTGTATACACACATGCATTCACAGACATTTATGTCATTTACTCTGACAGGGTGAGATAGCTGATAAAGAAACTAGTGTGTAATTAAGCACTTAATCACTGAAGGTGATTAAGGTGCTTTTACAAGCTCAGGTTATATAGTTACATCACATACATTGTATAATTAATCTATTACATGGTCAATCTTGGATACAAGTCCAATATATCATCAAGTGTTCCAGTACTCATATAGTAATTACAGAGTTCAGCATACCTTAGCCCAGGGGGGCGAAAGTCAGCCAGTATGGGACATTCTACAATATAATTGCCAACGGCCATACCACGTTGAGAACACCGCTTCTCGTCCGATCAGCGAAGTTAAGCAACGTTGGGTTTGGTTAGTACTTGGATGGGTGACCGCCTGGGAACACCAAATGCTGTTGGCAATAATGTTACCAGTCTCCGTGGTGTAGTGGTAAGACACTCGCCTGGCGTTCCGCGAGCGCTATGTCATGGGTTCGTATCCTGGCCGGGGAGGATTTACTGGGCGCAATTCCTGAACTGTAGCCTCTGTTTAACGCAACAGTAAATGTGTACTTGGATGAAAAAACGATTCTTCGCGGCAGGGGATCGTATTCCAGGGTCCTGCCCGAAACGCTACGCGTACTAGTGGCTGTACAAGAATGTAACAACTCTTGTATATATCTCAATAATGTTCAAGAGAGTGCATGTTTTCTCTTTCACAAAGTTGACACATAGTGTACTCGACATTTGGGTTTTGAGAAAGCTGCCAGATACGTCTATATCCCAGGCGTATTCTGGCCACTATAACATCACATTGCCGGGTTCTTGTTCTATTAGTCCCATATGTGAATGTTTCCTCACGATATCTATCATAATATTTAATGCTACAACTTTCAGGTCTTTGTGAATTCACTCACTAGCAAGGTGAGTCACTAGCAAGGTCACTCACTAGCAAGGTGAGTCCTTGCTAGTGCTGTGTGCTGGTCCAGTTGCCTGGGTATCCTAAGAAGGTGAGTCCTTGCTAGTGCTGGGTGCTGGTCCAGTTGCCTGGGCATCCTAAGAAGGTGAGTCCTTGCTAGTGCTGGGTGCTGGTCCTGTAGGCCTACTGTGAAATCATACCAAAAACTTTTGAATCATAGTTTGTCTCTTTGTTGTGCCAACCACAAAGATATTATAATATCGTTCATGTCCTTTAGGTGTCGGTAATAATCTGTCAGCTCTTCATTATCAGTTACAGCAACCAAATCAAGCAGATCATTAACCTTTTGCAATGATGTAGCATATGGAATAGATACCACACTGTCATCTTCCTCTTCCACATGCTCATCATTATTACCAGTAACACACTGGATAATCTCATCATCAGCTAATTCACCATAACCTGGGTCATCAGCATCATTATCTAACCACGCATTCACATCAGAAAGTTGCAAATCTTCCTCACCTGCATCTCTGAATGTCTCAAAAATCACATTATCAAAGCCCTCAAAATCATAGTAATCTTTGTCTTCATTCTAACCAGGTACCGGACTCAGAATTTTATTCCATGCATTCTTTAATGTGGTGACCTTCAACTCGCTCCATTCTTTGGCCTAGTTGTAAATTGCATCCTTAATTGAATATTTTTTGAAGTTTTCTATTGTTCTGCTAACCTTTGTATCCTTATTAGTCACTGTGCTGCTCAGGCTCAAAATATGGCAACCCTTCCTGTGCGCAGGAAATAAATTCTTGGCAAAATTTTTTTTCTCTTCTAATACAGTATTGTTAAAATAAAGTCTCTGGTCATGGGAAACTAAAAAAATAAATATTGTATGTGACATACTTTAGCCGTGATGGAGCTGGGAAGTTCAGCAAATTATGGGCACTAGGCGATGGAGCGCTCGGGGTTCATCGCTATGCTCAAAATTATGGGGCTTATATATGTGACATATATATATATACTACGATCAATCAAACAGTGCTTTTGCTGTTATTACACAATATTCACACATTGTATATTCCCATCTACATATGTGTTCACCATAACGAACCACTAAGTTGGTATGGTGAGCCTAAAAAACATGATTGAGCTGCCATATCCAGCCAGCCCTCCTTCACTCCTCAAACACCTTACTCGCCAACATTCCTCCTCCCACCATACTGTTATTGTTTTTATTACACTATTTACACACATTATGTATAAATATCGACATGTTTTATTCACCATAACTATACAACTAAGCTGGTATTGTGTCCAAACAGTACAGTGGCCACCATACACTGCATGACAAGTCACACAGCAGACTAAAATGCTGAGTACGACGCCACCTCCCTCACGAAAATGGCTCCTCCCAACATACTCCTATTGCTATTATTACACTATATACACACACACATTATATATAAGTATCTACATTTGTGTTCACAATAGTGAACCACTAAGCTAGTATGGTGAGCAAAACAAGAGTGGCTGCCACACACTGACGCTACCTCGATTCCCTCTCTCCCTCACTAAAATTCCACCTCCCACAATACTACGCACAGCGCTAATTATCACCACAATCCTGGTCACTAAATCCTGTAAATGAATAATTGACCACACATTTATTTTGTAAAGGAACATATGAAGTCGTTTGAAGATTCCTAGATGGACAAATAATGTTGTGGTGCTGTGGCTAGTGCTGTGAACATCTTGAAGAGCATTGATTCACTGATATTGAACATTGTACACAGTCATTATCACACTCAGGCTTTTCTGTAATACTATCATAGCTAAATAATACCAGTTACATATATATTTTGACATTATTCGGCAATGCTGTGGTCACAAGCTGAACGTGAGCTCACAACATGAGCTCACAAGCAATGCTGTGAGCTCATGTTGCGTGCCTCAGCCTTGGTTGCTCACTCAGTACTGAGGCTCTTACACCCAGGAACGTTGCCCACGATTTTTTTTTTAAATGGCATCTGTTTACAAGAGCCCTGAGGAAGCTGATGTGAACCCCATGTATCCGAGGGAGATTAGAATCATACGCTATACCTATAAGATCCCTGAGGCACGTTACGCACCACCCGTCGAGCGCCTACAAGCGCGTTGCGCAGTGCAGTGGTTAAGCATCTCGTCTTCCTCAGAGAGCAGAACTTCCATAATGTCTGAATTCATAGCTCTTTTATAAAGCCTTTTGAGAGCATAGATAACCCCCTTAATCCATGCGCTGTATTACAGATGTAGTGTTTGGTGGTAAAGCCATACATGTTATTTTGCCATCAGGCGATGTTAATTTAGCAATGGGGTGAGCTGGAGCATTATCTGTCAGGAGCATTGCCTTTACCTCAGTAGGATGAATTCTACATCTGCTGCTTTTTTACTTCTTTACAAGTGATTCTGGAACCAATCCTCAAAAATAATCTGTGTGAACCAGGCATTTTTTGTGTTGTAGTAGATGACAGGTAATCTGTTCATGCAGTTTTTCAATGCTCTGAGGTTGGCAGATTTTCCAACAATTGTGTACTTTGTTTGGTGACTGCCATCTGCGTTACAGCACAATAATGCTGAAATTCCTTCCTTCTTTACCTTGCAACCAGGAATACTCTTCTCAGGAGTATTCAAGCCTGAAGGCCTAAGTGTTTCTTTGAAGGCATTTCCAGTTAAAGCCTGTTACATCTGCATTGTACACTTAAAACCTGCTTAGATTATTAGATATCATGTGCTGAAAAAGTTTATGCTTATATGCATTAGCACTTCCAACACCTACACTTAACACTTTCGCGCGCCCACCCCGTACATATACGACGGCTATATTTCTATCGGTTGTGCGGTCGCGTCGTACATTTACGGTCCGTATTAAAATAATTGTAAGAAATCCAGCTTAAATCCGATTTACTTGGGGTTTGTTTCAAACTGTGCGCCATGAAATTCCCGTTCTTTCGGGTAGGCCGAATGTCACGTCGGCCTACTGGGTCATGTGACAGCCCATTTTGTTGTCACGTGGAACGATCGCATCTCTCTCTCCCCTCGCGCCCAGACTCGCATGGTTTCAAGGATTTTACCCATTTCTGTGTGTTTGTAACCAACTACATTCATCAATAATGGATCCAGCACCAGGCCCAAGTGGTGTTTCGGCTACAGGAGCCTCTGATTCATCTGGAAAAGACAAGATTACCGACATCTATAGGAGGTTCTCTGGATTGAGGCTCACTCCCACCAAGATTTCCAATCTCTTGGATGCCTTTGATCAAGTGGATTTGGATGGAAGTAAGGCAGAAGGTGAGGATTTAGAAGAAGAATGTGAATTTGGGGGGCCTGGAGCCCATGGGGCTGAATCGACGGAGGAGGACACTGAAGGCCTAACAGAGGAGGAGGAGGGGGCACCAGCACTGCCGCCTCTCACCACAAGGTGCACACGTGGTGCGTTCATGCCTAAAATCCAGCTAAGGAAACGACCTCCTACTCGTGGTTTGAAAATAACCCCATTTGTTGATAGTGGGAGTGATTCAAGCTATGAATTATCAGGTGAGGATGAACCGAGTGAGGTAGATGAGGCACCCCAGCCTCCTCGCAAGCATACACGTCCAGTACGTACTCGCCAGCCTGGGGCCAGTGTTGTGTGGCTTGAGGACAATATTCCACCATTGTTCGATGATCGATGATATGTGGCGCCCCAAAAGACCTGCAACATATAGCGAAGACTAAGATTGATGTGGATACCACAGTCTACCGCCGCAAGGACAACACCTTCATTCTGCTGTGGAAAGACAAGCGAGTTGTCTCTATGATTACCAACCTCCACAATGCAGACACAAATAGAGTTCAAAAACGCAAACGAGTTCGTAGGCCAGATGGAACAACAGGACTATAGCAGGTTGTGGTGAACAAACCAAAGGCAATTATTGACTACAATAAGTTCATGAAGGGTGTTGACCACTTTGATCAAATGGTAAAGTATTACCATTTCGCCAGGAAATGTCACAAGTGGACAAAGAAAATAACCTTTTATTTCCTGCAAATGGCTTTGCAAAACGCTTATGCATTGTACAAGGCCAACACAGATGACCGAAAGAAACTAACTCTGCTCCAGTTTCATGAGGTTGCTATTTGGGCTTTATTGAAATTTGACAAGGAAGAGTGGCCTGCAACAACAACACCATCTCCTCATTTAGTTCATGCTCCAGACATAAATGATGACACTGGTCCTGTGTATCCTGCTGCTAACCCGTCAACACCTGGCCCGTCGGGTGTGAGGCGCCCTCTCTTCACGTCTACACCTCGTGCTGAAGCCAACCATGAATCTGATGAAGATATTTCATCTGCTACACTGTTGTTTGAAGACAATGGTGAGAGCGACGATTCAGACTGTAGTGTACAACCAACACAGAGACAACAGGGACGTGTTGTTTTATCAGAGACTCGCCTGAACTACAAATTGAAGCATGAACTTGTAAAACTCCCGAACGTCGCAGGTGTCAAGTGTGTTCAAAGTCGGGTATTAGGAAGGAAACTGGTATAGCATGCAAGACATGCGATGTTCCACTTTGTGTCATACCGTGTTACACCAGTTATCACAAGAAAAGGGTGTATTATGTGGACAAGAAGTAACCACCCGCACCAGCTTCACTCCACCTACGAACATCTGTTGAGCAACTTCAGGAATTGGTACCTGAAGGAGGTGGAGTGGAGAGAAAATGCTCAACTTATTTTTCTACAATCGTCTTTCCTTTGGTAAGTACACATAATTGTCCTAGGTTGTTGTAGTATTGTAGTCGATTTCTTAGGAATATTTTGATACCTAAATGACAACTGTAGCACGAAAACTAAAGAATACACGAAACACCTGAAACTTTTTTTGTGGGTGTTGCGGGTGTGAGTTGGAGTATCCAGAGCGGGTTCCGTTTGTGTGTGTTTGGCTGTCTCTACAGCTGTGAATTCCCAAGAATTGTACTTCATAGGCATATGTCTGTGTAGGGAATTTTATTCCGAACACTATACAAAAAAAAAAAACGGTGTGAAACGAGTATAAACTTGAAAAACATGAACAAAGTAAAAACTTTTTACGTTCACGGGTACAAACACGCGTAAGATTTTATTTGCCGCAAATTTATTTGACGCTCTGTTGACCAATTCTACCCATGTTCTTATAGAACTTTCTATTGCGAACACATTGCTATAAAAATGAAATACGTAGCTCCAGAAATAATGTCAGGACAGTGAAATAAGTATAAACTTTCAGAGCGCTGCATTGGCCCATACGAGGCAGCTCCTATTTATAACCACCCAATCCCACTCATATACATGTCCAACCCATGCTTGAAACAATCGAGGGACCCCACCTCCACAATGTTACGCGGCAATTGGTTCCACAAATCAACAACCCTGTTACTGAACCAGTATTTACCCAAGTCTTTCCTAAATCTAAACTTATCCAATTTATACCCATTGTTTCGCGTTCTGTCCTGTGTTGATACTTTCAATACCCTATTAATATCCCCTTTGTTATGTCCATTCATCCACTTGTAAACCTCTATCATGTCACCCCTAACTCTTCGCCTTTCCAGTGAATGCAAATTAAGCTTTGTTAATCTTTCTTCATATGAAAGATTTCTAATTTGGGGAATTAACTTAGTAATCTAATGCAATATCTTATATAGACAACTGGGAACACTTCTATGGAAGAAATGAAATGTATGCTCGGGATGGGGTGCATCTATCGAGAGCTGGGGTTGTTGCTGTTGCAAACTCGTTGGAAGAAGTGGTTAGAGGTGTTTGTTTGGGTTTAAACTGTTAGTAGATAGAGGTATGGGAATTGATTTGGAGGAAGGATGTAATAAAAGTATGTGTTTGCGGGAGAAAGGAATTGGCAAAATGATCAGGGAAAGAGAAGGGCCTCAAAATAACAATTCACTTAGGGTATATTACACAAACAGTAGAAGTCTAAGAAAGAAAATTAACGAATTAAATGCTCTTGTCTGCACAGAAAAAATAGATATTATTGCACTTACCGAAACGTGGATGAATGTTGATAATAGAGAACTATTAGCCGAATATCAAATAAATGGATTTAAACTATTTCACACAGATAGATATATTAGACGAGGTGGTGGAGTAGCCATATACGTTAGGGACAATTTGAAATGTAGTCTCAAAGAGGGAATCAAAACTGAGCCACACACAGAAACTATTTGGATAGAATTAAACGAAAAAGCAAATAATATTATAATTGGAGTTATATATAGGCCACCAAATTTAGACAGAATGGAAGCAAAGCATCTATGGGATGAAATATCTAGGGCATCTAGATCTAACAGTATTTATGTCATGGGTGACTTTAATTTGAGTGGAATAAACTGGTTGAACAAAACAGGGAATAGTGAAGCAGAAGATTTTCTAGAATTAATTGACGATTGCTTTCTTACGCAACACATTAAGGAACCAACACGGGAAAATAATATTTTAGATTTAGTGTTAACTAACAGGGAAACACAAATTAATGACATCGAAATAGGGAGTGAGCTAGGGAACAGTGATCACAAAGAAATCAGATTTAGCATAGAATGGAATAGACCTGTAGGAGAAAATTCTGTTAAAGTGCCAGATTTTCGAAAAGCTGATTTTAATAGCCTAAGAAATTTTTTGGGTCAAATTGATTGGAAAGTCTTGGGTATGGGGTGTGGGCCGGTCTTGGAGCGAGACATGAACCCAGCGATGGGTGATGTAAATGGGGATTTCGATGTAGATTCATTTATAACGTATTTAAGAATATTCTAAACAAAGCACAGGAACGTAGTATACCACACAAATTGAATAGATCGATTACTAATGACCCAAAGTGGATAACAAAGAATTTGAAGAATCTTATAGGTAAAAAGAGAGCTTGGTACAAGAGGATTAAAAATGGGGAGGTCACTTTAGAACAGGAATTCGTACAACTAGTTAGAAATGTTAAAAAAGAGATAAGGAAAGCAAAAAGAAACTATGAAGTTCGTATAGCAGGGCAAGCAAAGACAAATCCTAAAGGGTTTTTTCAGTTATATCGAACTAAGACTAGGGAAAGGATAGGTCCATTAAAAACTGAGACAGGTCAAATAACAGATAGTGATGAAGAGATGAGTAGTATTTTTAATAATATTTTGTATCTGTATTTACTAAAGAGGAACTTAACAATATGCCTTCAGCCAACAAGTCTATGTGGGTGGGGACGAGGACAGGTTGACGAGTTTAGCAGTTACCAGGGAGGATGTTCTTAAACAAATAGTAAAACTCAAACCAAACAAATCCCCAGGGCCGGATGAAGTGTTTGCCAGAGTGCTGAAAGAATGCAAAGAGGAGCTTTGTGACCCACTGTCATCATATTTAATAAATCAATAGAGTCAGGCACAGTGCCAGAGTTTTGGAAAGTTGCTAATGTGATACCAGTTTTTAAGAAAGGAGATAGATCACTTGCGTCTAACTATCGACCAATTAGCCTAACGTCTATTGTGGGAAAGTTACTCGAATCTATAATAGCAAATAAAATTCGTCTTCATCTTGAAAAACATAAATTAATAATTGAGTCGCAACATGGTTTTATAAATGGCCGTTCATGTTTAACAAATTTGTTATCTTTTTATTCTAGCATAGTTGAGGCAGTTGATAGTGGTAAGGATTGTGATGTTGTGTACCTTGACTTTAGCAAAGCTTTCGATACAGTGCCACATGAAAGACTGATTAAAAAGATAGAGGCTCATGGTATTGGGGGTGCTATATTAAGCTGGATTAGGGCATGGCTATACCAAAGGAAACAGAGAGTTAGTATAAATGGAGTCAAGTCAGAGTGGGAAAATGTTGTAAGTGGAGTGCCTCAAGGCTCTGTCTGGGACCTCTGTTGTTTATATATATATAAATGATTTAGATTCAGGTTTGAGTAGCAACATTTGCAAATTTGCCGATGATACGAAAAAATCGTAGGAAATTAATTCGGAGGAGGA
>WNGS01060880.1:0-11556 GCA_020271785.1 Procambarus virginalis
ATTCCCTCTATTTCAGCAATCTCTCCTGCTCTGAAGGGGGAAGTGAGTACTGAACAGTACTCAAGACGGGACAGCACAAGTGACTTGAAGAGTACAAGCATTGTGATGTGATCCTGGATTTGAAAGTTCTCGTAATCCATCCTATCATTTTTCTGGCTGTCGCAATATTTGCTTGGTTATGCTCCCTAAACGTTAGGTCGTCAGACATCATTATTCCCAAATCCTTTACATGCTGTTTTCCTACTATGGGCACATTTGATTGTGTTTTGTACTCTGTATTATGTTTAAGGTCCTCATTTTTACCGTACCTGAGTACCTGGAATTTATCACTGTTAAACATCATGTTATTTTCTGATGCCCAGTCGAAAACTTTATTAATATCAGCTTGAAGTTTTTCAATGTCTTCAGCCGAGGTAATTTTCATACTGATTTTTGTGTCATCTGCAAAGGATGATACGAAGCTGTGACTTGTATTTTTGTCTATATCTGATATGAGAATAAGGAAAAGCAGCGGTGCAAGGACTGTACCCTGAGGTACAGAGCTTTTAACTGCACTTGGACTAGATTTTATATGGTTGACCGTTACTCGCTGAGTCCTGTTTGACAGAAAACTGAGTATCCAGCGTCCTACTTTACCGGTTATTCCCATTGACTTCATTTTGTGTGCTATCACGCCATGGTCACATTTATCGAAAGCCTTTGCGAAGTCCGTGTATATCACATCAGCATTCTGTTTTTCTTCTAATGCCTCAGTGACTTTATCGTAGTGCTCAAGTAGCTGTGAGAGGCACGATCTTCCCGCTCGAAATCCATGTTGGCCTGGGTTGTGAAGGTCATTGGTCTCCATGAAATTGGTGACCTGACTCCTAATCACTCTCTCAAATACTTTTATTATGTGCGATGTCAGTGCAACTGGTCTATAATTCTTTGCCAATGCTTTGCTCCCTCCCTTGTGTAGAGGGGCTATGTCTGCTACTTTAAGTGCATCTGGTATCTCTCCCGTGTCCAAGCTCTTCCTCCACACTATACTGAGTGCCTGTGCTACCGGCACTTTGCATTTCTTTATAAATATTGAATTCCATGAGTCTGGACCTGGGGCCGAGTGCATGGGCATGTTTTCAATTTCTCTTTCAAAATTTAGTGCGCTCGTGTTGATATCAGTTATATTTACAGGGGTTTGGATATCACGCATAAAGAAATTGTCTGGATCTTCTACTTTCATGTTGTTTATTGGAGTGCTAAACATGTCCTCATACTGCTTTTTTAGGATTTCACTAATTTCTTTGTCATCCTCCGTGTATGAACCTTCACTTGTACGAATAGGTCCAATACTGGCAGTAGTTTTTGCTTTTGATTTCGCATATGTGAAGAAGTATTTTGGATTTTGGATTTTTCTTTATTTCCTGAATTGCTTTCTGTTCTAACTGCCTTTCTTCAGTTTCATATGAGTGTTTCAATTTCCGCTCGATTTCTTCAATCTCCCTATTTAAATTATTCCTTCTTTGACGGGAAATTCGTGTCTGCATAAGCAGTTCCGTTATTCTTTTCCTGCGTTTATAGTGTCTTCTGCGTTCTCTTTCTGGCTTTCCTCAAAGGAACATGTTTCAGACAGACTTGATACGCTTCCGAAGTCAGTTTTTCTATTCCTTCTGTAGGACTTTTATTACTTAAAACAGTTTCCCATGGAATGTTTTAAGTTCCCTGTTTATTATCTCCCAGTCTATCCTTTTATTATTAAAATTGAATTTACTGAATAGCCCCTCTCGCTTTATCAACGTTTTAGGTCTATTCTGAGTATTGATGGTAGTTTGCACTTCAATGAGCTTGTGATCTGAATATGTGGTATCTGATATCGTAATGTCTCTGATAATGTCTTCATTGTTCGTAAAGACCAGATCGAGAATATTTTTATTTCTCGTTGGCTCCGATATCTGCTGAGTGAAAATTTGTCACAGAATCTAAGTAGTTCTCTAATCTGTGGTTGGTTAGGTCCTGATAGATTCCCTGGTATAATATTATTGTTTGCTATTCTCCACCTGAGACTAGGCAAGTTGAAGTCACCTAAGAAGATAATATCAGGTATTGGGTTCTCCAAATTATCAAGGCTATTCTCTATTTTGTTTATCTGTTCTGTGAATTCCTCAGCCGTTGCATCTGGCGGTTTGTATATTAGAATAATCACTAAATTTATTTTCTCTATTTTTAATCCCAGTACCTCTACCACCTCATTTGTAACGTTTAGGAGCTCCGAGCACACAAGGTCTTCCCTAATATACAGACCCACTCCTCCATGTGACCTAATTTTCCTATCACACCTGTATAGGTTATATCCTGGAATCCAGATCTCACTGTCCAAGAATTCCCCTGCATGGGTTTCTGTGAAAGCTCCAAATACTGCATTTGACTCCGTGAGGAGGCCATTTATGAACTGTACTTTATTGTTTGTTCTTGTTTTCAGTCCTTGTATGTTGGCAAAGATGAATGAGGTTACTCTGTTAGTGATAGTTTGACTGGGAGACTTTTGTGGCAAGCCCATTATGCGTGGACATATTGAGTTTGTTCTGACCAGTGCTGATTGTTGTAGGGCAGTTGCCTGTTGTAGTTGTGGTTCCCTTTCGGTGTGTAGTTGTATCTGTAATTCTGGTATGCAAGTGGGTCTGGCATCCAGTTCCATACATTCTCCATGCTCCTCCTTTTGAATTCTCTTTCGGTCTGGTATAAAAAATTTATCGAATTTCCTCCAAATTCATTATCCTGCTTGCCACTCTTTATGTAGCGTTCCGTGCCTTTCACGTGAAAGTATGGGCAGCTGAGGTCATAGCATTTTCTGTCCTCCAGTGAGGTTTGGCACATCTCAGGATGGAAAAACCTACATATTGATCCAAATCGACACTCACCTTTCCTAAGCATATTTAAACATTTTTGGGATGTTGATAACTGCATTCTAATCCTTTCTTATTACCAGCATATCTATGTCTGCATATGCCCTTTGCATAAAATTTGCATAAGTCTGTCCTTCTGTTCTGACTCTCTCTATCGGGAACCGTTGTAGTGTCTGTACCTACCGAGCTGTCAGTGCTGTCTGTTACACTTTCTAGTTTACTGTCATCCACATCCGGGCCTACCGAGTCAGAGTTTACAACTTCCTGAGTTTCAGCCTCAGTTTCATCCCTGACTATAGCCTCCGCCCCTGGTATATTACAATTGTTGTTCCTTTCCCACTCCTTCTGGATGGCTGGTAGGCTTCCAATGAACGATGTTTTCCGTTCATGCGTCATGTTATCTAGAAGGTTTTTTAGGATATTCCAAGCTGGCAGGTCATGTTTACACACCCAGAGCAAGTGGCCAGCTCTCAGTGCCGCAGTGTTACTCACGCCTGTACAAGCCGAATGAAATCTATTCTTACAGATATAACATTCAATTCCCGTCGCCTTCGACTTGAAGGAGATCTTACAGTGGCCACAAATTTGTTTATTTACTCCCATTTTGCCTTGTTTTGTTGTATATATCTATATATTTATAATATTATATGTATACCGTATGTTTGTAAAGTATATATGTTATTTGTTCTCTACAGTATGGTCAGTACTTATCACACGGTCGAGGGTGAGGGAGGGTCCCAGAGGCTGTACCGTTGACACTTGTTGTCCCAGGCCGCGGCTGGAGGCCCTCAGTTGCCAGTTACTTGGGTTATAACACTGATATATTAATTCGCTTGTATTACAATAAGGGATTTTCTGCTTTATTCCCGACTTGCAATAGTATTCACTTTCTCTATTACTAATTTCTCGATCCACATTCCCCTATTACACTTGTTGGAAACCAATTTGCTAGTAAGCACACACACACACGGCGGCCACACAGGATGTGGGCCTAAGGGCTGGGTTCTGGCACCACGAGGTGGACTCCACACGAAATTCACTTGTTATTTCCTTAAAGCACAAAAGTCGGATGTCAATCACTATGGTATATTGTTTAATAAGTTGAGATGCACTTTATGAGTTATCTGACTGTGTTTAGTTCCTGTATCACTGAAATATCCCGAGATATATAGTGTTTTTCACAGAGCTCGTGCTCACGTGTGCTTCCCCTCCCCACACCAGTCGAACACCGCAACAACAGTCGAACTGTTGTGTTCACTGGTGGTGCTGTTGGTGGTGTTGTGTTCACTGGTGGGGCTGTTGGTGTTGTGTTCACTGGTGGTGATGTTGGTATTGTTGTGTTCACTGGTGGTGCTGTTGGTGGTGTTGTGTTCACTGGTGGTGGTGTGTTCACTGGTGGTGCTGTTGGTGGTGTTGTGTTCACTGGTGGTGCTGTTGGTGGTGTTGTGTTCACTGGTGGTGTTGTGTTCACTAGTGGTGCTGTTGGTGGTGTTGTGTTCACTGGTGGTGCTGTTGGTGGTGTTGTGTTCACTGGTGGTGTTGTGTTCACTGGTGGGGCTGTTGGTGTTGTGTTCACTGGTGGTGATGTTGGTATTGTGTTCACTGGTGGTGCTGTTGGTGGTGTTGTGTTCACTGGTGGTGCTGTTGGTGGTGTTGTGTTCAAGTGAACACACCACCACCAGTGAACACAACACCAACAACACCACCAGTGAACACAACAGCACCACCAGTGAACACACTACCACCAGTGAACACAACACCACCAAGCACACAGTGATACACACTTTACCACCAACAACACCACCAGTAGGAACACAACACCACCAGGTGAACCACATCACAGCACCATCCAGGTGAACACACCACCCCCATGCAGCACACAGACACCGTACTAACGAACGAACACCACCCATGCACCACCGGACAACACCACCAACAGCCCACCGGACCACCACCACCAACAGCACCACCAGTGAACACACACCACCAGTGGGGAACACGAACCACCGACGCGAACACCACCACCAGTGAAACTAACACTACTCGACCATCCAGTGAAGCACAACACCACCAACTAGCACTCACACCATGAGAACAACACACAAGACCCACACAACGCACCACCAGTGACACGACACACACGCACCACCAGGAACGCAAACACACACCACGTGAAACAACAACACAGCAGCACACCGAGGTGGAACACACCACTACAACAAGTCAACAACCATGTCCACAACCACCAGGGGAACTACACACTCACACGAACAGCAACACACCTAGCAAATCGACACACCACCACAACCAGAGAACGCAAGACTCCCACCACCAGTGTAACAAACATCAAGAACAACACAAGGACATAGACCACACTAACCACCACGTGGACACAAACACCATCGAACAACACCACCAGTGAACAACACTACCACACACGCACCAGTGGAACATAAACAACGACCAAACAACACCACCGGAACACAACACCACTAGTGAACACAAAAACACCACCGTGAGATCACACCACCCAAGCAACACAGCCACCAATAGTGAAGCAACCACCACAAACAGCACCACCAGTGACAACAACACCACACATTAACAGCACACACCGAGGGAACACACACACCACCAACAGCACCACCAGGGAACACACCACTGGCACCAGTGCAGGAAACAACAACACCAACACCAGCACACCAGGATGCAAACACACCACCAACAACACCACCAGTGACACAACAGTTCTACCATTCACCACACAGTAACACACCACCAGAACCACACCAAACTGCAACCACCAAGTGACCTACACACGGACACAACCGACCAACAGCACCACCAGGACACACCACCACCAACAGCACCACCAGTGAACACAATATTCCATAACATCAACCACCCAGGAACAAAACAGGAAGCCCCACCAGAACAGTACACCACCAGTGAAACAATCACCAAACGCACCACTGACACAACACGCACCACAGCAACTAGGGAACACAAGCATCCACCAGGAATTCACAACACCATCCAACAGCACCACCAGATCCACCCCGAACAACTGGCACAACACCACCAACCAGCACCACCAGGACCACACACCACCAGTGCAACTACAAACACCACAAACAGCACCACCAGTGAACACAACAAACCACATACAAAGCACCAGTGAACACAAACCAAACCCACCAGAACACAAACCACTAACAGCAAACCACCAGGAACACAACACCATCCAACAGTGGAACACACCACCACCAGTGAACACATACCCACCCCAACAGCACCACCAGTGAACCACCACCACCAGGACACACACAACACACACCCAGTGAAACAACCACAACCACCAGTGAACACAACTACCGAGTGAACACAACACACCAGTACCACCACCAGTGGGAACACAACACCACCAACCACACCACCAGTGGAACACCACCACCAACACAGCACCACCAGTAACACACAACCACCAGGAACACAACCCACCAACAGCACCAACCAGGACACAAACACACCACCACACAGTGAACACACACCACAGTAACACACCACCACCAGGGTACACATTACATCCACCAGGTGGAACACAACACCACCAGACACACTCAACCAGACACAACAGGACACCACCCTACACCAACACCACAGTGAACACAACCACCACCAGGAACCCACACACGACCCCATGAACACAACACCACCAACAGCACCACCAGGAACACAACAGCCACCAACAGCACCACAGTGAACACGCCACACCAACAGCACCACCAGTTAACACACAACCACCAGTGAACACACCACCACCAGTGAACACACCACCACCAGTGAACACAGCACCACCAACAGCACCACCAGTGAACACAACACCACCAACAGCAACACTAGTGAACACAACACCACCAGTGAACACAACAGCACCACCAGTGAACACACCACCACCAATGAACACACCACCCACCAGTGACACAACACCACAGTGAACACAACACCACCAGTGAACACAACACCACCAACAGCACCACCAGTGAACACAACACCACCAACAGCACCACCAGTGAACACAACACCACCAAACAACACCACCAGTGAACACAACACCACCAGTGAACACAACACCACCACCAGCACCACCAGTGAACACAACACCACCAGTGAACACAACACCACCAACAGCACACCAGTGAACACAACACCACCAGTGAACACACACCAACAATAACACCACCAGTGAACACAACACCACCAACAGCACCACCAGTGAACACAACAGCACCACCAGTGAAGACACCACCACCAGTGAACACACCACCACCAGTGAACACAACACCAACAACACCACCAACAACACCACCAGTGAAACACAACAGGCACCACCAGTGAACACACTACCACCAGTGAACACAACACCACCAACAGCACCACCAGTGAACACAACACCACCAACAGCACCACCAGTGAACACAACACCACCAACAACACCACCAGTGAACACAACACCACCAGTGAACACAACACCACCAACAGCACACCAGTGAACACAACACCACCAGTGAACACACCACCAACAACAACACCACCAGTGAACACAACACCACCAACAGCACCACCAGTGAACACAACAGCACCACCAGTGAAGACACCACCACCAGTGAACACACCACCACCAGTGAACACACACCAACACACCACCAGTGAACACAACACCACCACACCACCACCAGTGAACACAACAGCACCACCAGTAAACACACCACCCCAGTAAACCCAACACCACTAACAGCACCACCAGTGAACACAACACCACCAACAGCACCACCAGTGAACACACCACCACCAGTGAACACAACACAACCAACAGCACCACCAGTGAACACAACACCACCAACAACACCAGCAGTGAACACAACACCACCAGTGAACACAACACCACCAGTGAACACAACACCACCAACAGCACCACCAGTGACCACAACACCACCAGTGAACACAACACCACCAGTGAACACAACAGCACCACCAGTGAACACACCACCACCAGTGAACACAACACAACCAACAGCACCACCAGTGAACACAACACCACCAACAGCACCACCAGTGAACACAACACCACCAACAACACCACCAGTGAACACAACACCACCAGTGAACACAACACCACCAGTGAACACAACACCACCAACAGCACCACCAGTGAACCACAACACCACCAGTGAACACAACACCACCAACAGCACACCAGTGAACACAACACCACCAGTGAACACACCACCAACAACACCACCAGTGAACACAACACCAACAGCACCACCAGTGAAAACAACACCACCAACAACACCACCAGTGAACACAACACACCAACAACACTACAGAGAACACCACCACCACCAACAGCACCACCAGTGAACACAGCACCACCAACAGCACCACCAGTGAACACACCACCACCAACAGCACCACCATTGAACACAACACCACCAGTGAACACAACACCACCAACAGCACCACCAGTGAACACAACACCACCAACAGCACCACTAGTGAACACAACACCACCAGTGAACACAACAGCACCACCAGTGAACACACCACCACCAATGAACACACCACCACCAGTGAACACAACACCACCAACAGCACCACCAGTGAACACAACACCACCAGTGAACACAACACCACCAGTGAACACAACAGACCACCAGTGACACACCACCACCAGTGAACACAACACCACCAACAGCACCACCAGTGAACACAACACCACCAACAGCACCACCAGTGAACAAAAACACCACCAACAACACCACCAGTGAACACAACACCACCAGTGAAACACAACACCACCAACAGCACACCAGTGAACACAACACCACCAGTGAACACAACACCAGCAACAGCACACCAGTGAACACAACACCACCAGTGAACACACCACCAACAACAACACCACCAGTGAACACAACACCACCAACAGCACCACCAGTGAACACAACAGCACCACCAGTGAAGACACCACCACCAGTGAACACACCACCACCAGTGAACACAACACCAACAACACCACAGTGAACACAACACCACCAGTGAACACAACACCACCAGTGAACACAACAGCACCACCAGTAACACACCACCCCAGTGAACACAACACCACTAACAGCACCACCAGTGAACACAACACCACCAACAGCACCACCAGTGTACACACCACCACCAACAGCACCACCAGTTAACACACAACCACCAGTGAACACAACACCACCAACAGCACCACCAGTGAACACACCACCACCAGTGAACACAACACCACCAACAGCACCACCAGTGAAAACAAAAACCAACAACACCACCAGTGAACACAACACCACCAGTGAACACAACACCACCAGTGAACACAACCCAACCAACAGCACCACCAGTGATCACAACACCACCAGTGAACACAACACCACCAGTGAACACAACAGCACCACCAGTGAACACACCACCACCAGTGAACACAACACAACCAACAGCACCACCAGTGAACACAACACCACCAACAGCACCACCAGTGAACACAACACCACCAACAACACCACCAGTGAACACAACACCACCAGTGAACACAACACCACCAGTGAACACAACACCACCAACAGCACCAGTGAACACAACACCACCAGTGAACACAACACCACCAACAGCACACCAGTGAACACAACACCACCAGTGAACACACCACCAACAACAACACCACCAGTGAACACAACACCACCAACAGCACCACCAGTGAAAACAACACCACCAACAACACCACCAGTGAACACACACCACCAACAACACTACAGAGAACACACCACACCAACAGCACCACCAGTGAACACAGCACCACCAACAGCACCACCAGTGAACACACCACCACCAACAGCACCACCATTGAACACAACACCACCAGTGAACACAACACCACCAACAGCACCACCAGTGACACAACACCACCAACAGCACCACTAGTGAACACAACACCACCAGTGAACACAACAGCACCACCAGTGAACACACCACCACCAATGAACACACCACCACCAGTGAACACAACACCACCAACAGCACCACCAGTGAACACAACACCACCAGTGAACACAACACCACCAGTGAACACAACAGCACCACCAGTGAACACACCACCACCAGTGAACACAACACCACCAACAGCACCACCAGTGAACACAACACCACCAACAGCACCACCAGTGAACACAACACCACCAACAACACCACCAGTGAACACAACACCACCAGTGAACACAACACCACCAGTGAACACAACACCACCAACAGCACCACCAGTGAACACAACACCACCAGTGAACACAACACCAGCAACAGCACACAGTGAACACAACACCACCAGTGAACACACCACCAACAACAACACCACCAGTGAACACAACACCACCAACAGCACCACCAGTGAACACAACAGCACCACCAGTGAAGACACCACCACCAGTGAACACACCACCACCAGTGAACACAACACCAACATCACCACCAGTGAACACAACACCACCAACAACACCACCAGTGAACACAACACCACCAGTGAACACAACAGCACCACCAGTAAACACACCACCCCAGTGAACACAACACCACTAACAGCACCACCAGTGAACACAACACCACCAACAGCACCACCAGTGTACACACCACCACCAACAGCACCACCAGTTAACACACAACCACCAGTGAACACAACACCACCAACAGCACCACCAGTGAACACACCACCACCAGTGAACACAACACCACCAACAGCACCACCAGTGAAAACAACACCACCAACAACACCACAGTGAACACAACACCACCAGTGAACACAACAGCACCACCAGTAAACACACCACCCCAGTGAACACAACACCACTAACAGCACCACCAGTGAACACAACACCACCAACAGCACCACCAGTGTACACACCACCACCAACAGCACCACCAGTTAACACACAACCACCAGTGAACACAACACCACCAACAGCACCACCAGTGAACACACCACCACCAGTGAACACAACACCACCAACAGCACCACCAGTGAAAACAACACCACCAACAACACCACCAGTGAACACAACACCACCAGTGAACACAACACCACCAGTGAACACAACAGCACCACCAGTGAACACAACACCACCAACAGCACCACCAGTGAACACAACACCACCAACAGCACCACCAGTGAACACACCACAACCAACAGCACCACCAGTTAACACACAACCACCAGTGAACACAACACCACCAACAGCACCACCAGTGAACACAACACTACCAACAGCACCACCAGTGAACACAACAACACCAACAACACCACCAGTGAACACAACACCACCAGTGAACACAACACCACCAGTGAACACACCACCAACAACAGCACCACCAGTGAACACACCACCACCAACAGCACCCCAGTGAACACACCACCACAACAGCACCACCAGTGAACACACCACCACCAACAGCACCACCAGTGAACACACCACCACCAGTGAACACAACACCAACAACAGCACCACCAGTGAACACACCACCAACAGCACCACCAGTGAAACACAACACAACCAACCCACCACAGTGAACACACCACCACCAACAGCACCACCAG
>WNGS01060896.1:0-11002 GCA_020271785.1 Procambarus virginalis
TATATATATATATATATATATATATATATATATATATATATATATATATAATAGTATATTTGGGTAGCAGTCTTTCTTGTAAACATATATTATTAAATATGACTGAAAAAGTAAGATTAATAATTCTAACGCGAATTTTCTCAATATTTCTTATGTTTCTTTTCACTGTCGATGGTAATTGAAAAATCAATTCTCCAAAATTAATTTTTATTTTTAGTCTGACGCAACACTTGAACGCGTTTCGTAATAACTTATTAAATTTTCAAAGATTTTAGTTTACACACAAACTATAACCTGCAAACACTAAACAGAGTTCTACTATGCTATAATTTAAACGGCTTTTCACCTTATATACCTGCATTTGGGTTAGGTGATATGATACAACAGTTTTGGATGAGGTGAAAAACTTTCAACATAAGACAGAACACGAAATATTGGGTAATATTGGGTAAATTAAAGGGAAGAATGGAAGTAAATGCAAAGGGCCTATTGGCCCATATTTCTTGATGCTTCTATATTGGTTCAGAGTCTTGAAGTGGGTAGAATATAGTTGTGCATTAATTGGCTGTTGATTGCTGGTGTTGACTTCTTGATGTGTAGTGCCTCGCATATATCTAGCCGCCTGCTATCGCTGTATCTATCGATGATTTCTTTGTTTTTTGTTAAGACTTTTCTGGTGATGGTCTGGTTGTGGGAAGAAATTATATGTTCCTTAATAGAGCCCTGTTGCTTATGCATCATTAATCGCCTGGAAAGAGATGTTGTTGTTTTGCCTATATACTTAGTTCTTTGAGGCTTACAGTCCCCAAGTGGACATTTGAAGGCATAGACGACATTGGTCTCTTTTTAAAGCGTTCTGCTTTGTGTCTGGAGAGTTTCTCGAGTAGGTTGGGCGTTTTTTTGGTTTTATAGTAAATCGTCAATTGTGTCTTCTGATTTTTGTCTGTAGGGATAACGTTTCTATTAACAATATATTTCAGGACCCTTTCCTCCGTTTTATGAGCTGTGGAAAAGAAGTTCCTGTAAAATAGTCTAATATGGGGTACAGGTGTTGTTAGGTTTCTCTTAAGAGGTTGCATGGCGTTTCACCTTCCTTATGTCTTCAACGAAACCATTGGAGTAGCCGTTGTTGACTAGGACCTGCCTTACCCTACAGAGTTCTTCATCGACTTGCTTCCATCCTGAGCTGTGGTTGAGAGCACGGTCGACATAAGCGTTAACAACACTCCTCTTGTACCTGTCTGGGCAGCTGGCCGCTGGCATTCGGGGAGAAATAGGACAGGGCACCGTAAGAATACTAATATACAACAATATAAATTTATATATGAGAATTCTTATTTTGAATGAACTATTAAATATAAATTTAAATATATGAATGAGTCTTTAGGGTCGACCACTGAATGGAATGAACAGAGGATGCGTTTTGTGTAAACCTGTTTTTCATTGATAAACAAGTAGTTCGTTGGCTGGATTAACAATCATTTGTCCTTTATTGACGAGGGCGGTCTGGCCGATGCAAGTACTATTCTCTAACAGTGCTTCACTGACATCCGCTTCTCGAATACCGAGTCTGTAAATGCTTCACTAGTGTACTACAAACACAAATAATCGCAAACAAAAAATAATTACATAATGTACGCCTAATATACATTGAATTTTATTGTATATTAAATGATGTGTGGGAACAATCATATTTTTATTACGGTGTTAAAATTGATGAACCCGTCTCGTGCGACGCCCTCTGCACTAACGAGCCTGGCCTGAGGACGAGGTAGGTAGGTAGGCCACTGTTATCAAATTCCCGCAGGTCATTCCATGATCAGTTATAGCTATAGCCACTTTGTTGTGGAACTGGTCTTGGTGACCAGGCGTCTCCTCCTCTTAGCCTCTTTGTCTGGAGCTGTTGTCTCCGGTCTGTTCGCCATCTCACTTTATTAAATTGACCTTTTATTCTTTCATTCGACATGTATACGTTTTCTACTGTATCCTGGGTGCCTTATGGAGGAGTTAGGAGTACGGACTGGGTACTCCTTGAAATACTTAGTCCATAATTTATCTAGGTCTGCTTGGAGTACTAGTTTTATCATTATCACATATAGACAAGGTTAGAAGACTCTTCCTGGCTTCACGTTTTCTCTCAGTTGGCTTCACGTGTTCTCTCAGTTGATGCCGTTGATGGCTTCTGTCATTTTGTTTTGTTATAGTACCTGAATTGTGGTATGCAGATGAAGAGGGATATCAGTGACAGGAATATTGCATTTAAAAGGAATGTTCAGTTTCGTGGGATTGTATGCATTTTTACTCGGCCATTTATCACACAATGAGTAAGCTGGTATGTTACACCACTTAGTGTGTTAACGGCACATTATAATTTGTCTCCCAGCAATGCTGAAGATGGTGTTTCATGATCTGAAGGGAAAAGATCGTGTTAACTTGAATGATTCTCTTTAGTATGGTTAGAAGCTTCAGTTCGTTCCTCATTTTGATGATTTTTGTGCATCTTGGGCACCAAGAATTACCCTCGTGGCCTCATTCTGTATTACTTCTACTTTGTACAAAACAGTGGCGGGGAAGCCAAGTGCAAGGCATGATAATCAACTAGGAATCTAACAAACATGTTAAATAGTCTAGCATATTTAACATTCATACCAATATTCTTACTAGTAAGTATTTTCAGTGATTTGGCTTTAATCCTACTATGTAGGTCGTTTACAATGTCACTGATGATACCAACTCCAAGGTAATTGTGCTGCCCACATGTTTCTATGGTTTGGATGTTAACTTTGAAAGCTAGAGGCGCACTGGCTGATTTGGGGAGAAAGCGATGGATTAAGTTAACGACCGATTTCAATGCTTTTAGCAGCGAGTGAATCAAGTAGAGATTGCAGTCTCGTTTGGATATTTGAAACGAAACAAATGTCGTCGACATAAGATGACGGTTTCATCACCTAGTTTGGAAATAAGTTTTTGTGCATTAGGACATTGAACAGTGTTGGGCATAGCGCACAACTCTAGGGTGTACCCAAATCAAAGGGTGCAGAATGTTTACTTTTGACTCCATTGAAAGAACTGAGGCGCTTCTGATACTCGTGTACCCCTTGAGCTATATCAAGTCTTCCATTAACCCCCAAAGAGGCTAACCGTTCTAAGATTTGTTTACCTTTTTTTTCTGTATCAAAAGCAGTTTTGAGGTCAATAAATGTCACCTATGAGCATGGTCCCTGTAACGAAATATTCAGCAAAGCGAGTTTGAATGCTTCTTCCAGGAAGGAAACCATTAAAGTTAGGGGCAAGTTGGGGTCTAATTTCAAACATTAACCTGTAGAGTGTAATCCTCTCAAGAACTTAACACTTAAATGATATCAGACATGGGGTCTGAAGGCACAAAGAAATCACAGTAATGTGATGTATCAATGAGAAAATGAGTAGGAGCTTGAGAGAAGGATTCGAATCTATGCTCTGGGTACTCCTAAGCATCCCAGGCTGGAATTCTTTTGACAATGTCTTGGTGCAGTTATCTAAGGTGTTTGCTTGGGAGTCCTCAGAGCTTAGGTACGACTCCTCCTCACGGCTCCTACTGATTTTTTCTTATGGGTCAGAATGTTTGTGAATTTGGCTTGAGTATGGGTATTATTAGTCGGTATCCAGCGGTCAGGTAAGATACCATGCCTCAGACTTTGATTAAATAGTTCTAGCAGAGGACTATATTAGCGGAATTGAGGATGTAACAGATGTAATGTAATGTCTCCTCTTCAATTCATCAGCTGATAGGCGTGGCTGTCTCCCCTTCCATTCATCAGCTGACAGTCGTGGCTGTCTCCCCTTCCATTTTTTCTTTTATTTATAAAACGCACAAATACAATATAAAAGTTACCAAAGCACTATTACACAGTGAGTTGGATAGCACACACATGGCTCATAATAAAATTGAAACAACCAACACAAAACAGGTGATTAAACTACCCATCCCTCAGCACAGAAGGAAAAGTACAGTACTGACGAATAAAGGCGTACGATGGGGAACATAAATGAACACAACACAAGTGGAAAGCATATATCCATCCACTTAACCATGTACAAAACCCACAAAACTCTTGAAAACATTAGTAACATTTTACCCAATGAAAACATTTCCCAAAACGCCCCACTAAACAACACACCTAAGGCATACACACCAAAATGCCGGACACATAATACAAAAACAAAGACCAATTACGAAAACGCATAAACAAAGAAAAGCAATATACAAAAATGACAATAATAAATTAACAATGTAATACAGCGTAAACGAATACAAAGCAAATTATTCAGTTTTAAAGCACACTGTTCAGTTACAACACGTAACAGCCAACATATACGTATGTACAAACACACATATATATATATATATATATATATATATATATATATATATATATATATATATATATATATATATATATATATATATATATATATATATATATATATATATATATATATATATATATATATATATATATATATATATATATATATATATATATATATATATATATATATATATATATATAACCTAGAAGGGGTACCACCTCTGGTGCAAGTGTAGGGACCCATAGCCTCGGAGAAGAAAATAAAGAGTACTCAGAGAAGACCTTGTGGATCCTCACTGAACACTTTGATATTTTCTTCTCCTACCACCCCTATTCTTTTGGTATGTGTGTATATCTATCTAACTTTATTTGAAAATGTCATTTCACAAAAAAAGTTACAATATTGATTACATTCAGGGTACAAGGCTGCTTGTCACAAGTTGAAAAGCTCCTCCAGCTCCTCAGATGGCGGGCAGGAACCATGGATGCAGTGAGCATTTCCTCTCTGGATTGCCACACTAAGGCGCTGAAAAAGAAAACTGGCAGCTCTAGGGTCTCTAGTTGTTTCGATTAGCTTAGACCCCAACTCCTTCAAAAAGCTAGCAGCACTTTTACCCCAGGCACCAAGTGTCTCTGAGGCAATGGGGACAAAATTGTAGTGGTGCTCAAGGTCTCTGTATTTACGTGACTTGGCCGCTTCCCGGTGATTGGCAGCTCCTCCTGCTTGAGTTGCACTGAAGTCAACATAGGCATTGGCTAAAGTTGAAACGCAAGTGTAGTCCCACACCAACTGTCTACCATTCTTCCAGGGGTTCACCGTGATTCCATCTGGGCGACCGACAGGCTCATCAGAGTTGCGGGACATTAGGTAACGGGGCTCTCTCTCTGCTGGACAACCGGCTGTGGTAAGGCTTCTCTTAATAATGTCATTGACCTCGCCGTGTCTTGCATGCCATCCTCCTGTCCTTTGGCAGAGAAGGCCATGCCGTCCGTACCTGTCGGCCTCTGCCTCGCCGCAAATACACTTGTATTCGGTGTGGATTGGGGCAGCGAGACGGAGAGCCACGGCAATTCGGAGGGCCTGCGGTGTGAGACGGGTGCCGGTTGCTGACATTGGGGTTGCTAATAAGAAATCACCTGCATGGGGAGCTGCTACAGCCCTAAGTCGGGCAGTGTCATGTGGTGTTGTCGCAGCTTCTAGCAAAGTCGCAGCTTCTTGGTCGGCAATGGGGCGATCCCAGCTGGATTGCTTATGGGCTTCAGAAGGCAGTGGTTGGGGTGCTGGTCCTGCGAGAGAGACCCATTTGGTTGTGCAGTCTGTGAAGCTGGGATCATGTACCCCTGCCTGTTGAACTAGGTGCTCAGGTAGGATTTCCTTCAAGTTGTCAGACCCCACTGAAGAGGACAGGAACGCTGGTACAGCAATTTGTGTTGCTGTGCGCACGCCAAGGCCCCCGAGTCTGACAGGAAGGGAGGCCTGTTTCCACTGCGAGTTGCTGAGGGAAAGATTGAGGGCTTTTTCTAGTGTTGATTTCAGCAAGCTGTCGTACTCTTCTAATTTAATATTGTTGAAAGATGGCGAACATCTTAGCACTTTGACGCACCGGGCGCGGGACCTCCCCACTACCCCTGGATGCACTGAGCGTTCCGCGGGAGCCCAAGGGAGAGCGCGGTAAATTCTGAAAAGTGTATAATCTTTTCCACTTTGTCAGCTTAATTCTCGTCCTAAGATATTTAATTTGGTATCAATGTGTTCGCAATAGAATTGTCTACAGGACTAAATGCATATAAATTCCAAAAGCCCGGCATACCATCCGCAACTAACAGAGAAAGTGAGAGAAAGTTACCCGGGAGCGCACAAGAGTGATAAAGTGTTTACACTCTTTTCAGTTTTGTCAACTCAATTCTCGTCCTAGGTCTTTCATTTTGGTATCAATGTGTTCGCAATAGAATTCCCAACAGGCCTATATGCATATAATATCAAAAACTGCAGCGATCTCCACCCGGCGACATGATGAAAACAGGTCGTGGTTACAAGAAAGAGAGCGCTGCGCCATCCCAAGGTGCTTCTCATTCTGAAAAGTATATATTCTTTTGAACTTTGTCATCTCAATTCTCATCCTAGGTTTTTCAATTTGGTATCAATGTGTTTGCAAAAGAATTCTCTACAGGACTAAATGCATATAAACTCCAAAAGCCCGGCTTACCATCCGCAACTAACAGAGAAAGTGAGAGAAAGTTACCCGGGAGAGCGCAAGAGTGATAAAGTGTTTACACTCTTCACTTTGGAAATCTCAATTCTCGTCTTAAGTCTTTCATTTTGGTATCATTGTGTTCGCAATAGAATTCCCTACATGAGCATGCAAATATAAAGTCCAAAAGCCCTGCGTACCATCCACAACAAGCACGGAAAGTGACAGTTACCCGCCTTGAGTGCTAATAAAGAGCAATAAAATGGGTATTCTGTTTTCAACTTTGTTACCTCAATTCTGGTCCTAGGACTTTCATTTGGGTATCAATGTATTCGCAATGAAATTCCCTACAAGAGTATATGCATATAATGTCCAAAGCCACAGCAAGACCATCCCGAAAACGCCACTAAAGTTGCCGCACGGAGGACTCAATGCCGAGTCCTCGGCGGACATGCCCCTGTTTTGCGGAGGACTCAATGCTGAGTCCTCAGTGAGCGAAAGTGTTAGAAAGTAGGTCAGCCTGGGGAGGGACAAGCATCTGGTGATGAGGTAAAGTGCATCATGGGCATCGATGTCTTCAATCCTCTCGTTCATCCTCTTCAGGTCAGTGATCTTCTTACCAAGGACCTCGTCGATGGCATTCCTTACAAGAGGAGCACCTAGGAGTGTGTGTCCTCAGGGTTGGTTGTATGAATGTCAGGCAAACACAACCTTTATTTGCTCTATTATGTGCTGGTTGGTGGAAGTTATTTCGCACTTGGAAGGGTTGGTGAGGCCTAGGCTTGCTCCTGAATTATTCTTATGTCGTTCAAGAGTGCGTCTGGGGAGCCGGCTAGAGTGTATATATATAATATATATATATTGATCAGATCCCACACTAGAAGTTGAAGGGACGACGACGTTTCGTCATCGGCCCTTCAAGCGACTTGAGAATGGTCCAGGACGGACCAAAACGTCGTCGTCCCTTCAACTTCTAGTGTGTGTCTGGTCAACATACTTCAGCCACGTTATTGTGACTCTTCGCCTGTATATATATATATATAGATATATATATATATATTATATATATATATATATATATATATATATATATATATATATATATATATATATATATATATATATATATATATATATAAATAAATACGCACACACAGTTTTTCTTTTCCATATAAAGTCGTCATTAAATATACATACATTCAACCTAGCAAATACAGAACCATCTCACACCACCCAAACCTAGGACATGAATAGTATAAAGGTAACAGAAGAAATGCACAAATGAGAAGGTACCCACTCAAGGAAAACAGAACACATGTCAAAGGCCACATATGTACTATGGCAGGGCATAGTAAAAAGGACCCAAGAATACAAAATGAAACACACATACATTACACTCCGAACCCGGAGAAAGCATTAATAAAACCATTTGATAAAACTAGTTAACTATATAACAAAGTCCCCTCAACCGGAAACAATGTAACAGGGGGGGGGGGGGTCACAGCACCCCTTAAAATACACATATACACATTAGTACCTGAACCACCCAGAAACTGGGAAAACAGGGAAGCACATCATGGGACAGGTCATGTAAGGAATCCAGGAAACCATACCTCAAACAAACTCATACACACCCAAACTGTCCAATCATAGCACCACAAACATCCGTATGGTACCCCAGCCACAATACCATCATATTGCTATGCAGTGAAACCCAGCGCGCGCGCGCACACACACACACACACACACACACACACAACACACACACACACACACAAACACACACACACACACACACACCCACACACACACCACACACACACACACCACACACACACACTCTCGCACAAATGGAGATTAATCCCACAGCTAAACATTACACATGACAGCATGCCAACAACCAACGTCAAAACAAAACGAAACCCACAACACGAACAGCCTCCACCTGAAGAGTATAGTACAAACACCTCAGGAGGAAGAAGAAACAGAGGCCCAACAAACACCAGAACGACCCACACAAAGCAGGAAAAACCAAAATTGATAACCCAGCAACGTCCCTGAACCCCAGGAAAACCCAAGACACATGGCAACCGACCTACGGAGCCCAGAGTCCATCAAACCCACAAAACGAAAGCGAACTACAATCCCAGTACCCCCCCCCCCCCAAAAAAAAAGTCATATAATACCCATAACGCACATAAGTATCAGTAAAATGGTCCCCCAATCCTTCCCCAAGCAACCAACGTAATTCCCATTTCGAGTAACAAAACCGACCTTCCAAAAACCCCAACATTCTATCCACTGTATACCCCTCCCGCCTCCCAACCCACAGGCAAAAATATTGAACCAAAAGCACAGTATTGCGGACCCTCCTACAAGGAGCCTGAACATCAAACATCAATAAACGTAAAAGGAAAATACGGTACACTGACAGCAAAAACGCACAAGCGTCCTATTCAACCAATCCACCAACCTCGCCCGGCCTGGGCAAAAATAAAACACATGAAACGCAGTCTCCAGCCCTCCACAAAGGTCACACCCAGCACTATCCTTAATCACCAACCTCAGCAGCCGCTAGTTAGTCGCAAGCGACTAGTGTAAATACCGGTACAGGAATTCCCTCTGCGACGGAGCTAGAAACTTCAAATGGAGCAATTGCCACACCACCATCCAATCAAAAAGGGAAAAGTCTTCCACGGCAGGGGCGACAAAAGGACGCAATTCCTCATACACCCTCAGACACGTAAAAAACAAGAACACCTCCACACGATAAAGCCTCCGGAGGACATCAATTGCACAAGTATAAAAGGGAGGCGATAGAAACGCAATCTCTCTATACAATGGTAACCTCAACAGAGAATTTACACGCATCGTACAATAATATAACCCCAGAGAGAACACACCGCCCCCCCCCAGAGCCCCTTCCTAAACGAGACAAAAAATGTCGCCAACGCCTTATGGTATACATCAAACAATCCAATCCCGCCTCGCAATTTTGACAAACAAAGCGTAGGCCTACGTACCGGACAATACCTCCCACCCCACAAGTATCGAAAAACCCCGTTATTAATGGCCAATGCAAACTGTCGACTCAACGGAAAGGTATGAGCCATGTACCAAACTTTGGACAGAACCTTGCAGTTAAGTAGCAGCCCCCTCTGAAACAAAGTCAACCTCCTCCCATACAAACATGATATTGAACCCAAAACTCTTCTAGAAACTGCCTCCCAATTCTCCTGCGAGGACATCGCATACGTTTTACACCACCGGATGCCAAGAGTCTGAATCGAGTCCACAACCGGGAACCAAGAACCCCCCATGAAGGCCGAGAAGCCCAGGCACCAAGCCCCATCATACAAGATTTCTCCCGAATTAGCACTGCCCCCGTCGCCCGATGAAACCGAGCCAGAACATCCTGCACCACAAGAACTGACTCCTCTGTGGAGACAGTCGTGTCGTCCGCATACCCTACAACGGGTACCAGCAAACCATTCGGGTGACGCGGCGGCAGAAGAGAATGATGGGACCGCAAAGCCATATACAGAGGTTCCTGAAACAGAATAAACAGGATCATAGAAAGGGGGCAACCCTGCCGGACCGACCTCCCAAGGAAAAAGGGGGCACTCAATACCCCGTTAATACAAACAATACTCTTGCATCCCCTATACAGCATTCTGATCCAAGAGACAAACTGCGGCCCAATCCCAACCCTCTCCATCACCTGAAACACAAAACTCATATCCACCCTATCAAAAGCCTTGGACCAATCTAAATTTACCATGGCCGATGGAACAACGTTGTCTGAAAGATAATAAATCATATCCCTCATCAAATTATTGCAGTAGACAATCGACCTACCCGGAACACCACAAAACTGCCCAGGTGAAATACACTTCCCCAAAACCAACCGAAGCCTATTCGCCAGTATCTTGGAAAGAATTTTATAATCCTGGTTCAGGAGCGACATCGGTCTCCAATTTGAAAGCAGCTGCACATCCCCAGATTTCGGCAGGAGATGAATAATACCAAACGACTGTGACCCACTAAGAACACCATGCCTCAGGCTATACCGCACCACCTCTGTGAAGTCCGACCCAATCACCCCCCTTAAACACTTATAAATTCCGCCGCGGCAACCCATGAGACCCAGGCGCCTTCCCATTCGCTAACCCCCGAACCACCTCCCAAATCTCCCTATTCGTAAACTCTCTCAGTAATGGCACATTGTCCTCAACAGACAACACATTCCGGCAAAAACTAAGAAAATGCTCATAATCAGGCGAAATACACTCCACCTTCCTATACAAACCCTCCAACTCTTCCCGAACATAACACACCAGCCCATCAGTATTAGTGAGACCGTTCCATCTACCCTGCGAATACCAGTCATAACGGTAGAGTACCTAGGAGACTTAACCTTACCCAATAAGTGGGCAGAGACTTTCTCGCCCTCTACAC
>WNGS01060914.1:0-16178 GCA_020271785.1 Procambarus virginalis
CCCATAAATATATATTTATTCCCTTTTAATTATTAGTGATTCCCGTAACAGTAATGTTCCCCTTAAAATTAGTCTGAGTCCCTTAAATATTGTTTCTGTTCCCTAATTATAGTTGAAGCCAGTTGAAGTTAGTTTAAGTTAAGGATAATTCTCGTTTTATTTAGTTTAGTAATTAGTTCTCAGGTAAATGAGTACTGTGAGTGCATACTCTTGTGTATATTCTGGACATTGTACAGCTGTAGTTTGCTCCCAACGTCTCAGGATACGTCATACAAATTGGTGGAAAAAGTGTGTTAAATAATTTGGTGAACAAAATTATTTTAAGATTTTTTCAACACTACAAAATTTTTGCGATGTTGTAAATTGTTGGCAACGGTGCAGAGTTAGTGCCACGGTATTTGGACCAATTCTGTATTGTGCTAAGAATGAACTATATTAAACATAATACAGTGATTGTGAAACACTGAGGTGTGTAGAAGAGTGTGCATTTCGTGGTGTAACTGTGAGTAACGGTGTTGCGTCGGAAACAGCGTCCAGTTTTTAAAATACTGTGATGAGAAAATTTATGTCAGTGTTTAAGCGACTTAGCGGGAGATGCCTTAAGCGCGATTGTAACTCAGCGCCCGTCTTGTAAGCGGTTTTAAATTGTGTAAACTCATCCAGTGTACAAGTGACTAGTAATTGTTTAATTATTTCAGCAACTAAGTGTACACCACGAAAATATATATTTTATAACTTTGAAAAAGAGAGTAACTTATAATATTAAGAAAGAGCACACGACATATATTGAGCACCGCAGTAAAGTGTCACACATCGGTAATTCTCGCAGTGTACTACAGTGTGTGTACCAACAAGAAACTATATTTTATATAAAATCAAATGCCAGGAGTTAACGTAAATATTTCTTCTTTTTAGTTAAATAAATGTTTTAATTAACAGATTACAGAAGTGCGTTTATCATTCACGGCTTAAGACGCAGCTGCGCTGGCCTCTCTATCACCTTACCGAATTAGGTAATGTAATTCTATTAATAGACACAAAATACAATTGCAAATATAAACACAGAAATCACAACAGCGTGATATATCAAATAAACAAATCCACAAGGGCCGTGATGAGGGTTCAAACTTATGCAGGTGATGTTCGCCTTAGTCAACTGTACCACCACATGGTCAAAAGAATTGCAACCTGGAGTGCTGCTGCCCTCACGAGGATCCCGAAGCTTCTCCGAAGCACAACCGGGGTGTCACACAATTCTCCCGTGTATTCGGGCTTTGTCAACCAAATGTTCTACCTCTACGCCTCTAATTCAATACACACAGAAAGTCACAATAGCGTAATATATCAATTGAACAAATCCAAAATGGCCTTGATGAGGGTTCGAACCCTCATCAAGGCCCTAGTGGATTTGTTCAATTGCAAATACTTTTAGAAAATAACTATAATTAAACCGTTGAAGTAATATATAAGGCGGACGTGGAAGCAAAGTAACTGCCAAGAACTGTCTTGTGTAAATAGTTAAATGTTAATCGTAGTCTTGATAGTATGGAAAGTCTGATCCGTCCAGGTTGTTCAGCGTCCACGTCTTGAAGGCCTTCTGCTGCGCCTCCGTCAAGCGGTTCCTCCAGTCTCCCACCTGTCGAGTTCATTTATGCAAAATACAGAATAAATAATACAGTTGTTACTGGTCTGAGAATACATGACGAAGATACAGTAACAGCAATTGTCGCTCTCAGGTTTATACACGTATGGACACGAAAGTAAGGTAAAGTACGACTACGAGGACGCGCACCATCTGCCAGGTGGACCCACCTGCGACTACGAGGACGCGCGCCATCTGCCAGGTGAAGCCTCTAGCGACTAGAGCACCGCGCGGGGATTTTCCCGGAAGTTGTGGCGTGTCGGACGTTGTGGGGAAAACCTGACTCCAATAACTAATAACTAACTTGTTTTGGGCTCTGATACCTAGTAACTAATAATTAAATAAATGTAAATATATATACTTCGATAGCTATGAAGGACCACCACTTTTTGAGAAAAAGTGGAAAACAAAGAGACAATGGAAAAACTGATCTTAGGAACTAGTGTCCTATATATGGATCTTGTTAAAACTGTAATGATTATATGAATGGAGTCAAATTCACTACACAAAATTGGGGGGTTACATGCTAAAAGATTAATACATCCCTAGCATTATTCTGGTGCTGGTTCTTCACCAGAGTAAATTAAATGTGTGAGTAAAAATATAGAATATAATATTGATGGAGGTAAATGCACCTCAATATACTACTGAAATGTTGAGCCACATTAGTAAATCAAAGGGTTAGTATCATTGATCTCTTTAGGAGATCACTACTGTAACTATGGAGTTATTGCTACTGATGAAAATGGACAGCTTAGCTGTGAATCTAGAAGTAATCAGTTGCTACGCTCCACCGACGACGTGTTGCATAGGGTAAATTGTTGCACAGAACGGTGGGGAAGCCTAGCACCTCGGTTGAAGTCGCCTTGGTACTGAAAGGCAATTACATTGTAGAAATCTTCTACACAATAGGTAATTACATTTAAATCCTAAATCATGAGGATGACGGTAGTAAATTATCAGCTAATGTCTGAACAATTTGTATCATAGAAATAAACTGATAATCATATAATTAGATGGCAAATTTAATTAAGACACGTACTATATTTTGTTGGTTTGCATTCGGCCTAACGACTGCCAACCTAAATGTTAAAAGTGGCCACATAATAACAAAAAGGGTAAACTTAGCAGCCGAGCCTCGTGTCGTTGATGTGAAGACTTGAGCAACTCTTCGTCCTCCAGCTGCTGCTTGAAAGACGTTGACTCTGGAGATGCTCGTATAATAGTCTATGACACGGCTATGTTGTGCCAGATAACGCGGCACCGCTCAACTGATCGTGGGAGCGAAATAAATAGGTCGAAACACCTCTGCTACACGCTGTTAATGGCGTCCGTGCTCTCGTTCACGTGTCAAGTGACGCTCTCCCTTCTTCCTCCTGCTCCTTATTGCGCATGCGCGGCTTTCGAGCGTAAATGAATATGTATTTATTGCAATTGACTAAGGAAGGAAGAGGTAATAACAAGTATTAATATCACATTAAATTCTTCTACGATAAAATAGAAGTTCTAGTAACATAAATTGGCTTACTAAAAGTTGTGCAGCCAATCGAGGAAATTAATGTAAATCATTTGCATCAAGTAATTTCCTCTAGAATGGTTAAATGTTAGTTAAATAAGGGAGCTCCAGTAAGTAATAGTATACTACAAATCAAAGTTAACTATTTTTAGTAACTGAAATGATAAACTGGACTCTTGTTACAAATCCAACTAAATGTGGAGAAAATTCATGTTGCTGCCTGTTGTTCCTCACGTACTAGGAAGAATTTGGCAATGAATAAATCATGATAATGATTAAATATATAAGTTAGTAATTTTAGTAACTACTTTGGTTGTATAAATACAATGATGTATAGAACTGTTGGTTATTTCCAACATAACGCCGGGGAGAGAAAACTCGGGTCGTAGTTCAGGTATTTGTACTAACGTACACCTGTTTCTCTATCCTGAAGTTATATTCATGGGTTAGTAGGTTAGTACGTACCTAACGAATGTCCCGAATCTGTGGTAGATGACTAAGTCAACATGGGGACGTAAATAAACATTGAAAATTATTGAATAATTCCTTTGTAAGATACAGAAGGAAACTAACAAAAAATTATGAATAATTGGATCATTTAAGATTAAGGAGACCTCATCAATACAGTGAGGCTACTGTCCAAGGTCACTATGACTCGTAACTAATTACTGGACATCAACTCATCACTGCATCAGTATGATCACCTCAAGTTTAAATGATAAGTTATCTACTCTTGAATTGAATCAAAATATTGTTTAAGTTTCTGTTTGCAGTTCTGAGCAGCGACTCTTGATGGTCTTGTGCTCGGTTGAGTAGAATCATTGTTCTCTGAAACTTGGGTTACAGGTATATCTGTAGAACACTCGTGTTCTGCTAACTCTAAAGGTACTAATTTCTCTAGTGTTTTCAAGGTAGTAGTGCCTCGACACTGAACTTTAACAATTCGTAATACACCATGGCGGTCAGGATGGATATCAACAATTTTACCTATAGGCCAATCTGACCTGGGTCCATCACTGTCTACTAGGACAAGATCACCTGGTTTAAGTTGAACTTTATTGTATGGGCTTGCAGCTCCATAATGATATTCTCTTAAAGCAGTTAAATATTCACGTGTCCAGACCTCATTCCACTTCTCTATTACTCTTGAAAGGTGTCTATAACTCTCCACTAAGTCACTTGCTTTGACACACGAAGGGTCAGCTGGATCCTCGTCTCCTAGAGATATTAGAGGGCTCAGAAGACCACCATGAATCAAATGAGAGGGGCTTAGGGGTTCTCTTTGGGAGAAATCTTCTGTTAAGTAGGTTAGAGGTCTGTTGTTGACTCGTGCTTCAATTTCCACGACAAGGGTCTGTAACTCGGTGAGATTAATTTTCTGCCTGTGTAAGGTTTTTCTTAGGCATTTCTTAACAGTTCCCACCATTCTTTCGTAAAAACCGCCATGCCATGGTGCTCTTGGAGGAATAAATTTCCAATAGCATTGTCTCTGTTTGAGCACAGAGTGTACTTCTGGATGGTTCCATATTTCTTGTAAGCAAGCTTCTCCTGCCACGAAGTTAGATCCATTATCCGAGATCATTAATTTTGGGCAAGATCTTCGTGCAGCAAATCTGCGAAAGGCTTGCAGAAAGGCTTCTGCACTCATGTCAGAAGTGACTTCTAAATGTACTCCACGTGTGGTAGCACACGTGAAAAGGCAAATGTAGGCTTTCACTGGAATCTTGTCCGGTGTGCCTGTTAAAATTAGTGCTCCTGTATAGTCGACACCTGTGGTTTCAAAGGGACGAAGGTGAACGACTCGCTCCTTAGGTAGGGGCGGTGGACCTGGATAAGGACACACTCGAGCATCATATCTCTTGCAGATTATACAAGACTTGATTAAAGATTTAACAGTTTGGCGACCTTGGGGAAGCCAAAAACGTTGTCTGATTTCAGTAAGAGTATCTAATACTCCACCATGCAATGTATTATGCTCATGGTAATGTAAAACTATGAGTTTAGTAATGATGTGGTGACGTGGAAGAAGTATAGGATTCTTCGTATCTAAATTTATTTCTGCATGAAGCAGACGTCCGCCGCATCTCAAAATGTTATAGTTGTCTGAGTCAAGCCAAATGCCCAGAGACTTACTCAACCTTTCTGGGAGATGTTCATATTCCTTCCCATAAGTCTCTTGTTGAGCTTGTTTGACCCAATATTTGATGGAACTAGGAAATCGATACTTGATCCCCATCTTGTTGATGAAATCAAATACCATTTCTGTAACTCTTAGTAATTTACTTAAACTGGAATAGCGATGAGGATTGATAGCTAAAATTCGAGGGGGTTCTGGATCCACAACAGGGGTAGTGATATTGGTCACAATGACTTGCGGCTTCTGTTGGGGCCACTGACCACTAACTAGCCATTGGGGTCCATTAAACCACATCTCGGTTTTAACTAATTGCTTTAAAGTCAAACCTCTGGATAAATAGTCAGCTGGATTGTCCTTGGTTGGGACATGTCTTAATTTATAACCAGCAGACAGTTCACGAATTTCTCTTACTCTATTGCTGACATAGGGAGTTTTGTTGTTGTCATTTTTTACCCACTGCAATACTGCTTCATTGTCCGACCACACTACTATTTCACCAAGGTGAACATTACTGAGGGTTTTGATCAGGCAATGGGCAAGTCTTACACCTACTAATAAGGCAGTTAATTCCATTTGGGGTAGTGACCTCCTTTTAATCGGGGCTACCCTTGCCTTAGATGTAAGCAAAAATGATTGTTGAGTATTAACTAGATAGGCTACTGAGCCATATGCTTTGCCTGAGGCATCGCAGAATACATGTAAATTTGTGGGTGAATTTAGTCCTAAGGTATTTCGAGGAAACTGTAGAATACTAAGTTTGTTGTAATCAGGAATCAACTGCTGCCATTTTTCTTGGAGATCCTCCGGCAACGTTTCATCCCACCTCAAATTCCTTTGCCAGCACTCCTGCATAAGGAGTTTACCCTTAATTAGTATAGGACTGAGTAGGCCTAAAGGGTCAAATGGCTTGCTGACATGGGAGAGTAGTTTTCTCATGGTTAGAGGTGATTGTTTGATCTCCACTGACTTGATATTCAATTTGTCTGTGGAAGTATTCCACTCCATACCTAAGACTTTCAATTTATGAGGTACCTTATAATCTGGGAATTCTTCCTCGATTATTTGGTTGAGTTGTTTATTATTGGAGGCCCACGACTGTAGGGGCATGTTAGCTCCCAAAAGTTCACGATTAGCCTCATGGTAGATTTCCACTAGTTTATTCTCATCATTAGTGGTACCTTGAAAATTGTCAACATATAAATTGCTGCTAATCTCAGTCTTGTAGGGGCTATTAGACTTCTTGAGATGTGTATCCAGAGTAGCCTGGAGTAAAAATGGTGAAGATGTCGCTCCGAACAGTACTGAGGCAAATCTATAAGTAATGATTTCACTATTAGGATCCTGTGGATCTTTCACCCATAGAAATTTAGTAAAATTACGATCCGTCTCTTGTAAGCCTACTCTTAAAAAGGCCTTACTAATGTCGGCCGTATAGGCAAAAACACCAGAGCGAAATCGTAATAAGACATCTTGTAGTCTTTGGGTTAGGCTAGGTCCAGTTTGTAGACAATCATTTAGTGACACGCTGTCTGCCTTTAATTTGGCACTACAATTAAATACAATCCTGATTGGTGTTGTAACTGATTCTTTCAGGACAGCATGATGTGGCAAATAATGGCCTGTCTTATGGTTGTCTTCTTCAACAACTTCTATAAATTTGTTAGCAAGTTGTTGCTGTATTAAAGCATGATACAGTTGCAATTTATCTGGTTGCTTCCGTAGCCTAGCTAATTGAGAATTTAATTGGGTTGAGGCCATGAAATAATTTACTGGAAGCTGTGGGTGGTTCAGCTTCCATGGGAGTCTCACCCAATATTGATTATCTTGGAAAATCACAGTATCAAGATATTGTTGATACGTCCATGTGTCATCTGGACTGGGTTGATCAGGGACTATGCCTAAGGTGTCCAAATCCCATAATTTATGAACAGGGGGATTGGACTCATCATCCTCGGTTTCGTCTCTGACATGTAGTGGTGACTGCTCTAGGCCTAGTCATGCAACTATTGAATTAGTTGGTTGATTACTAGTAGATTTAGAATGTTGTTGGATCAACACCGGTCCTGTGAGTAGTTTACCCCCAGCTGACAGCAACAAGTTTACACCTCGTTGCCTGGTGCATCCAGTAATAAATCTATAATAAAAGTCAGCTCCAATAAGAATACCTACATCGTTGAGACAGTCTGTACTTATTTTATGATCTGCTAGCCTAATACCGCTGCGTTTAAGAAATTTGACTGTTTGAGCAAGACCTGTAACATGTAAATCTGAGGGGATCTTGTCAACGACTATGGCTTGAATTGGGCTGGTGCAGCCTCCTAAACGTACCAAGACTTTAACAACCTGGTAGTCACGAGGGCCACTATTGGTTAGGAATCCAGAGATATTCAAATTCACTCGAGCAATTGGCTTCAGTTTCAACTGATCAACTAGCTGTTGAGAAATAAAGGTTTTCTGCGAACCTTGGTCAAAGAGACCACGAGTGGAAATCCTAGAACCTTATTGATTAATTTTAATTGAGCTGTTGGTAACGTAGTTGTGTTAGTCGACTCTGTTGCAAGTACACTTATGTCTTGATGCACTTTGCAATACTGTACAGAAGTAGAATTTGTAGTCTTCTTATGAGGATTGGTTGATCTTGATTGATCACTACCACACAAGGAATAATGGTGTCTACCCTTGTGGCACTTGTTGCACATACGTAAGGAGACAGTACAGCTATTGGGGTCATGAGGACCCGTGCACCTTGTGCATCTGTGTAATTCTTGCAAACGATGAATTCGGGTGTTATGGTCTGGATAAGTACTACACTTATAAGTAAGATGTTCATTATTGCAGAACAAACACTTCTTCACTGTAGGAGAAGTCGTAGGAGTGGTGCTCACTACGGGGTTTATAGGGTTCACTGTGTATGTACCTACATTTCCAGATTTCCATTTCGGAGATGATTTATTGAGATCTGGTTTTACTACAGTAGTTGCAGTACGTTGGGGTTTATGATGAGAGTTAGTAGAGAAGTTTGAAACACTCTTCCCATCTTGGTTGGCTCTTTGTCTTTCGACTAGGGTATGTAAACCTTCTGTAATTTCATTCATGGACAGAGAGGTTTTATTGTACATAGTACACAATTTATCTAAAGTCTCTCTCGGTAATTTGCGCCTTACAACTACCTTTGTCATCCATTCAGCAGTCTGAATTTGGACTTTAAGGCTTAAGGCCTTGAGTAAAGACTCTAGCTCTAGTCTAAAAGTTTGGAGAGAATCTGTGAATTATTAGCAGATGGTAAATCCAGCAATTTTTGAACTAAGATAGTAACAGTTCTTTCCTTGTTATCGTAGTTGCTCTTAAGCAATTGAACAGCTAGGTCGTAACCATCACTGGTCAGTGTTATGTTAGATATTACCTTCAAGGCTTCATTTCGTAACAAGCCTTGTAAATAAGTGAACTTAGTTGTTTGAGGGATGTTAGTTTTAGAGTCTACTGCATCCACGAATTTACTCCAGAAATCATCCCAACTCTCATTCTCGTTACCAGAGAATGTGGGTATATTGATCTGAGGTAATTTGACATCAGGATCTGGATGTGCAGTAGAGGCTGTTATTAATTTGTTTTTAGCAATTTGCCTTTTGAAGGGTTGAAGTTTAGCCTGTACATCATCTTCGTACTGGGCTAAATCATTTACAATGTCCTCAAGTTCAGTTTCACCTATTGAGGTTTGGTAAAGTTCTGTCAAGTACAGATTCATATGCTGTTTAATATGCTCGAATTTGCTTTCAGCAACTTGAAGTAAGTCTTCTAATTCAATGTAGTCAACAGGTGACTGTTGTGACAGATTTTGACACTTGGTAATCTGTCGGGTCAAGTGACCTTTCAGACCGGTAAGGGTCCTTTTCATTTTGTCAGCCGTTTCCATCTTGCTGGGTAAGGGCTGGTCTGATAGTAAATAGTTGTTACTGATGTAACTGGGATATTGGCTCATTCAATGGAGCTCAATACTAATATAATAGCCTAATGTATTGAATAGACTATAATACCTCGTTTAGAGGTTAATTTGCCTACCTAACAATAGATAGCTAATATTTTTGAGTAGTATTCGAATGCCACTATTGGATTTCGTCCGGTTAGCTCATCAATTATCACCATTCGATCCAACAGTGAACATTCGGCAGTACTCAAAAAAATAATACACGAATAATATGTTAAAAGCACAAAAAGNGTGGTGTTGTCACAAGGGTGACTTAGTGGTGTTGTCGCAAGGGTGGCTTAGTGGTGTTGTCACAAGGGTGGCTTAGCGGTGTTGCCACAAGGGTGGCTTATCGGGTGTCACAAGGGTGGCTAGTGGTGTTGTCACAAGGGGGGCTTAGTGGTGTTGTCACAAGGGTGGCTTAGTGGTGTTGTCACAAGGGTGGCTTAGTGGTGTTGTCACAAGGGTGGCTTAGTGGTGTTGTCACAAGGGTTGCTTAGCGGTGTTGTCACAAGGGTGTGCTTAGTGGTGTTGTCATAAGGGTGGCTTAGTGGTGTTGTCGCAAGGGTGGCTATTGGTGTTGTCAAAAGGGTGGCTTAGTGTGTTGTTGTCACAAGGGTGGCTTAGCGGTGTTGTCACAAGGGTGGCTTAGCGTGGTGCACAAGTGTTGCTTAGCGTGCTGTCACAAGGGTGGCTTAGCGATGTTGCACAAGGGTGCTTAGCGGTGTTGTCACAAGGGGGCTTAGTGGTGTTGTCACAAGTGTGGCTTAATGGTGTTGTCGCAAGGGTGGCTTAGTGATGTTGTCACAAGGGTGGCTTAGTGGTGTTGTCACAAGGGTGGCTTAGTAGTGTTGTCACAAGGGATGCTTAGTGGTGTTGTCACAAGGGTGGCTTAGTGTTGTTGTCACAGGGGTCGCTTAGTGTGTTGTCTCAAGGGTGGCTTAGTGGTATTGTCAACAAGTGTGGCTTTGCGATGTGTCACAGGGGTAGTTAAGCGGTGTTGTCACATGGGTGGCTTAGTGGTGTTGTCACAAGGGTTGCATAGCGGGGTTGTCACGTGGGTGGCTAGTGGTGTTGTCACAAGGGTGGCTTAGTGGTGTTTGTCACAAGGGTGGCTTTGTGGTGTTGTCACAAGGGTGGATTATTGTTGTCGCAAGGGTGTCTTAGTGTGGTGTTGTCACAAGGGTTGCTTAGCGGTGTTGTCACAAGGGTGGCTTAGTGGTGTTGTCACAAGGGTGGCTTAGTGGTGTTGTCAGAAGGGTGGTTTAGTGGTGTTGTCACAAAGGTGGCTTAGTGGTGTTGTCACAAGGGTGGCTTACCGATGTTGTCACAAGGGTGGGTTAATGGTATTGTCGCAAGGGTGGCTTAATATGTTGTCACAAGGGTGGCTTAATGGTGGTGTCGCAAGGGTGGCTTATTGGTGTTGTCGCAAGGGTGGCTTAGTGGTGTGTCACTAGGGTGGCTTAGTGGGTGTGTCACAAGGTGGCTTAGTGGTGTTGTCACAAGGGTTGCTTAGCGGTGTTGTCACAAGGGTGGCTTAGTGGTGTTGTCACAAGGGTAGTTTAGCGGTGTTGTCACAAGGGTGGCTTAGGGTGTTGCACAAGGGTGGCTTAGTGATGTTGTCGCAAGGGTGGCTTAGTGGTGTTGTCACAAGGGTGGCTTAGTGATGTTGTCACAAGGGTGGCTTAGTGGTGTTGTCAAAAGGGTGACTTAGTGTTGTTGTCACAAGGATGGCTTAGTGGTGTTGTCACAAGGTGGCTTAGTGGTGTTGTCAAAGGATGGCTTAGTGGTGTTGTCACAAGGGTGGCTTAGTGGTGTTGTCACAAGGGTGGCTTAGTGGTGTTGTCACAAGGGTGGTTAGGCGGTGTTGTCACAAGGATGGCTTAGTGTTGTTGTCACAAGGATGGCTTAGTGGTGTTGTCACAAGGGTGGCTTAGTGGTGTTGTCACAAGGGTGGCTTAGTGGTGTTGTCACAAGGGTGGCTTAGTGGTGTTGTCACAAGGGTGGTTAGGCGGTGTTGTCACAAGGATGGCTTAGTGTTGTTGTCAGAAGGATGGCTTAGTGGTGTTGTCACAAGGGTGGCTTAGTGGTGTTGTCACAAGGATTGCTTAGTGGTGTTGTCATAAGGATGGCTTAGTGGTGTTGTCACAAGGATGGCTTAGTGTGTTGTCACAAGGATGGCTTAGTGGTGTTGTCACAAGGATGGCTTAGTGGTGTTGTCACAAGGATGGCTTAGTGGTGTTGTCACAAGGATGGCTTAGTGGTGTTGTCACAAGGATGGCTTAGTGGTGTTGTCACAAGGATGGCTTAGTGGTGTTGTCACAAGGGTGGCTTAGTGGTGTTGTCACAAGGGTGGCTTAGTGGTGTTGTCACAAGGGTGTTAGCGGTGTTGTCACAAGGATGGCTTAGTGTTGTTGTCACAAGGATGGCTTAGTGGTGTTGTCACAAGGTGGCTTAGTGGTGTTGTCACAAGGATTGCTAGTGGTGTTGTCACAAGGGTGGCTTAGTGGTGTTGTCACAAGGTGGCTTAGTGGTGTTGTCGCACGGGTGGCTTAGTGGTGTTGTCACAAGGTGGCTTAGTGGTGGTGTCACAAGGGTGGCTTAGCGGTGTTGTCACAAGGGTGGCTTAGCGTTGTTGCACAAGGGTTGCTTAGCGGTGTTGTCACGAGGGTGGCTTAGTGGTGTTGTCACAAGTGTGGCTTAATGGTGTTGTCGCACGGGTGTCTTAGTGATGTTGTCACAAGGGTGGCTTAGTGGTGTTGTCACAAGGGTGGCTTAGTGGTGTTGTCACAAGGGTGGCTTAGTGGTGTTGTCACAAGGGTTGCTTAGTGGTGTTGTCACAAGGTGGCTTAGTGGTGTTGTCACAAGGGTTGCTTAGTGGTGTTGTCACAAGGGTGGCTTAGTGGTGTTGTCACAAGTGTGGCTTTGCGATGTTGTCACAAGGGTAGTTAAGCGGTGTTGTCACATGGGTGGCTTAGTGGTGTTGTCACAAGGTTGCATAGCGGTGTTGTCACGTGGGTGGCTTAATGGTGTTGTCACAAGGGTGGCTTAGTGGTGTTGTCACAAGGGTGGCTTTGTGGTGTTGTCACAAGGGTGGCTTATTGTTGTCACAAGGTGTCTTAGTGGTGTTGTCACAAGGTTGTTTTAGCGGTGTTGTCACAAGGGTGGCTTAGTGGTGTCACAAGGGTGGCTTAGTGGTGTTGTCACAAGGGTGGATTAGTGGTGTTGTCACAAGGGTGGCTTAGCAGTGTTGTCACAAGGGTGGCTTAGTGGTGTTGTCACAAGGGTGGCTTAGTGGTGTTGTCACAAGGGTGGCTTAGTGTTGTCACAAGGGTGTCTTAGTGGTGTTGTTACAAGGGTGGCTTAGTGGTGTTGTCCCAAGGGTGGCTTAGCGGTGTTGTCACAAAGGTGGATTAGCGATGTTGTCACAAGGTTGGCTTGTTGTTGTCACAAGGGTGGCTTAGTGGTGTTGTCACAAGGGTGGCTTAGTGTTGTCACAAGGGTGGATAGTGGTGTTGTCACAAGGGTGGCTTAGCAGTGTTTTCCCAAGGGTGGCTTAGTGGTGTTTTCACAAGGGTGACTTAGTGGTGTTGTCACAAGGGTTGTTCAGCAGTGTTGTCACAAGGGTTGTTCAGCAGTGTTGTCACAAAGGTGGCTTAGCGATGTTGTCACAAGGGTGGCTTGTTGTTGTCACAAGGGTGGCTTGTGTTGTCACAAGGGTGGCTTAGTGGTGTTATCACAAGGATGGCTTAGCGATGTTGTCAGAAGGGTGGCTTAGCGGTGTTATCACAAGGGTGGCTTAGCGGTGTTGTCAGAAACGACGGTGGCTTAGCGGTGTTGACACAATGGTGGCTTAGCGGTGTTGACACAATGGTGGCTTAGTGGTGTTGTCACAAGGGTGGTTTAGTGGTGTTGTCACAAGGGTGGCTTAGTGGTGTTGTCACAAGGGTGGCTTATCGATGTTGTCACAAGGGTGGCTTAATGGTGTTGTCGCAAGGGTGGCCTAATGATGTTGTCACAAGGGTGGCTTAATGGTGGTGTCGCAAGGGTGGCTTATTGGTGTTGTCGCAAGGGTGGCTTAGTGGTGTTGTCACTAGGGTGGCTTAGTGGTGTTGTCACAAGGGTTGCTTAGTGGTGTTGTCACAAGGGTGGCTTAGTGGTGTTGTCACAAGGGTGGCTTAGCGGTGTTGTCACAAGGGTGGCTTAGGGTGTTGTCGCAAGGGTGGCTTAGTGATGTTGTCGCAAGGGTGGCTTAGTGGTGTTGTCACGTGGGTGGCTTAGTGGTGTTGTCACAAGGGTGGCTTAGTGGTGTTGTCACAAGGTGGCTTTGTGGTGTTGTCACAAGGGTGGATTATTGTTGTCGCAAGGGTGTCTTAGTGGTGTTGTCACAAGGGTTGCTTAGCGGTGTTGTCACAAGGGTGGCTTAGTGGTGTTGTCACAAGGGTGGCTTAGTGGTGTTGTCAGAAGGGTGGTTTAGTAGTGTTGTCACAAAGGTGGCTTAGTGGTGTTGTCACAAGGGTGGCTTACCGATGTTGTCACAAGGGTGGGTTAATGGTATTGTCGCAAGGGTGGCTTAATGATGTTGTCACAAGGGTGGCTTAATGGTGGTGTCGCAAGGGTGGCTTATTGGTGTTGTCGCAAGGGTGGCTTAGTGGTGTTGTCACTAGGGTGGCTTAGTGGTGTTGTCACAAGGGTGGCTTAGTGGTGTTGTCACAAGGGTTGCTTAGCGGTGTTGTCACAAGGGTGGCTTAGTGGTGTTGTCACAAGGGTGGTTTAGCGGTGTTGTCACAAGGGTGGCTTAGGGATGTTGCACAAGGGTGGCTTAGTGATGTTGTCGCAAGTGTGGCTTAGTGGTGTTGTCGCAAGGGTGACTTAGTGGTGTTGTCACAAGGGTGGCTTAGCGGTGTTGTCACAAGGGTGGCTTAGCGATGTTGCACAAGGGTGGCTTAGTGATGTTGTCACAAGGGTGGCTTAGTGGTGTTGTCAAAAGGGTGACTTACTGTTGTTGTCACAAGGATGGCTTAGTGGTGTTGTCACAAGGATTGCTTAGTGATGTTGTCACAAGGATGGCTTAGTGGTGTTGTCACAAGGGTGGCTTAGTGGTGTTGTCACAAGGGTGGCTTAGTGGTGTTGTCACAAGAGTGGTTAGGCGGTGTTGTCACAAGGATGGCTTAGTGTTGTTGTCACAAGGATGGCTTAGTGGTGTTGTCACAAGGGTGGCTTAGTGGTGTTGTCACAAGGGTGGCTTAGTGGTGTTGTCACAAGGGTGGCTTAGTGGTGTTGTCACAAGGGTGGTTAGGCGGTGTTGTCACAAGGATGGCTTAGTGTTGTTGTCAGAAGGATGGCTTAGTGGTGTTGTCACAAGGGTGGCTTAGTGGTGTTGTCACAAGGATTGCTTAGTGGTGTTGTCATAAGGATGGCTTAGTGGTGTTGTCACAAGGATGGCTTAGTTTTGTTGTCACAAGGATGGCTTAGTGGTGTTGTCACAAGGATGGCTTAGTGGTGTTGTCACAAGGATGACTTAGTGGTGTTGTCACATGAATGGCTTAGTGGTGTTTTCACAAGGATGGCTTAGTGGTGTTGTCACAAGGATGGCTTAGTGGTGTTGTCACAAGGGTGGCTTAGTGGTGTTGTCACAAGGGTGGTTAGGCGGTGTTGTCACAAGGATGGCTTAGTGTTGTTGTCACAAGGATGGCTTAGTGGTGTTGTCACAAGGGTGGCTTAGTGGTGTTGTCACAAGGATTGCTTAGTGGTGTTGTCACAAGGGTGGCTTAGTGGTGTTGTCACAAGGGTGGCTTAGCGTTGTTGCACAAGGGTTGCTTAGCAGTGTTGTCACGAGGGTGGCTTAGTGGTGTTGTCACAAGTGTGGCTTAATGGTGTTGTCGCACGGGTGTCTTAGTGATGTTGTCACAAGGGTGGCTTAGTGGTGTTGTCACAAGGGTGGCTTAGTGGTGTTGTCACAAGGGTGGCTTAGTGGTGTTGTCACAAGGGTTGCTTAGTGGTGTTGTCACAAGGGTGGCTTAGTGGTGTTGTCACAAGGGTGGCTTAGTGGTGTTGTCACAAGGGTGGCTTAGTGGTGTTGTCACAAGTGTGGCTTTGCGATGTTGTCACAAGGGTAGTTAAGCGGTGTTGTCACATGGGTGGCTTAGTGGTGTTGTCACAAGGGTTGCATAGCGGTGTTGTCACGTGGGTGGCTTAATGGTGTTGTCACTAGGGTGGCTTAGTGGTGTTGTCACAAGGTGGCTTGTGGTGTTGTCACAAGGGTGGCTTATTGTTGTCACAAGGGTGTCTTAGTGGTGTTGTCACAAGGGTGGCTTAGTGGTGTCACAAGGGTGGCTTAGCGGTGTTGTCACAAGGGTGGATTAGTGGTGTTGTCACAAGGGTGGCTTAGCAGTGTTGTCACAAGGGTGGCTTAGTGGTGTTGTCACAAGGGTGGCTTAGTGGTGTTGTCACAAGGGTGGCTTAGTGTTGTCACAAGGGTGTCTTAGTGGTGTTGTTACAAGGGTGGCTTAGTGGTGTTGTCCCAAGGGTGGCTTAGCGGTGTTGTCACAAGGTTGGCTTGTTGTTGTCACAAGGGTGGCTTAGTGGTGTTGTCACAAGGGTGGCTTAGTGTTGTCACAAGGGTGGATAGTGGTGTTGTCACAAGGGTGGCTTAGCAGTGTTTTCCCAAGGGTGGCTTAGTGGTGTTGTCACACAAGGGTTGTTCAGCAGTGTTGTCACAAGGGTTGTTCAGCAGTGTTGTCACAAAGGTGGCTTAGCGATGTTGTCACAAGGGTGGCTTGTTGTTGTCACAAGGGTGGCTTGCTGTTGTCACAAGGGTGGCTTAGTGGTGTTATCACAAGGGTGGCTTAGCGATGTTGTCAGAAAAGTGGCTTAGCGGTGTTATCACAAGGGTGGCTTAGCGGTGTTGTCAGAAACG